>CAUYSK010094415.1:0-63775 GCA_963575035.1 Avahi laniger | reverse complement strand
TGCAAAGTGTCTTTTTTATAGAGTGACTTTTGTTCTTTTGGGTAGATGCCCAGTAATGGGATTGCAGGATCAAATGGTAGTTCTACTTGTATCTCTTTAAGGTATCTCCATATTGCTTTCCACAGAAGTTGCACTAATTTGCAGTCCCACCAGCAGTGTATGAGTGTTTCTATCTCTCCACATCCATGCCAACATTTATTGTTTTGGAACTTTTTGATAAAGGCCAGTCTCACTGGAGATAAGTGATATCTCACTGTGGTTTTGATTTGCATTTTCCTGATGATTAGAGATGTTGAGCATTTTTTCATATGTTTCTTGGCCATTATTCTGTCTTCTTTTGAAAAGTTTCTGTTCATGTCCTTTGCCCACTTTTTGATAGGGTCGTTTAATTTTTTCTTGCTGATTTTCCTGAGTTCTAAATATTTTCTGGTTATCAGCCCTTTATTGGACGTGTAGCATGTGAAAATTTTCTCTCATTCTGTAGGTTTTCTGTTTGCTCTCGTGACAGTTTCTTTGGCTGTGCAGAAGCTTTTTAATTTGATCAGTTCCCATTTATTTCTTTTTGTTGTTGCTGTGATTGCCTTTGGGTTTTTCTTCATAAATTCTTTGCCTAGGCCAATGTCGACAAGGGTTTTTCCATCATTTTCTTCTAGAATTCTAATCATTTCCCATCTTAGGTTTAAGTCTGTTACCCACCGTGAGTTGATTTTTGTGAGAGGTGGAAAGTGTGGATCCTATTTCAGTCTTCTACAGTGGCTATCCAGTTTTCCCAGCACCATTTATTGAATAAGGATACACTGGATGTTGAGGCCAAGCAAGAGGCACATGCGGTAAAAGTAGGCTGAGTGATAGAAAAAGAATCCTAAAATTTATATGGAATCTCAAAGAACTCGAATATTCAAAACAATACTGAGAAGGAAGAACAAAATAGATGACTCATATTTCCTGATTTCAAAACATTTTACAAAGTTACAGTAATCAAAACAATTTGGTACTGGCATAAAGACAGACATATAAACCAATGGAACAGAATAGAGAGCCAAGAAATAAACCTTCACATGTAATAAGGGATCTTCAAGAAGCATATCAAGACTATGTAATTGGAAAGGAAGTCTCTTCTACAAATGTTTTTGTGGAACTGGATTTCCAAGTTCACAAAAAAGAAATTAGACCCTTATTTTATACCAATATAAAAATTAACTCAAAATGAAATAAAGACCTAAATGTAATACCTGAAAATATAAAAAGAAGAAGACATAGGGGAAAGATTTATGGCACTGGTCTTGGTAATGATTTCATGAATATTTCACCAAAAGCACAGGCACCAAGAGCAAAAATAACCAAATGGGACTACACTAAAGATATAAACCTTTGCAAAGCAAAAGAAACACACTCAACAGCATGAAAAGACAACTTACCAAATGGGCAAAAATATCTGCAATTCATATATCTGATAAGTTAATAGCTAGACTATATAAAGAACTCCCACAACTCAACAAAAAATAAACAATCCAATTAAAAATGTGCAAAGGATTTGAATAGATACTTCTTCAAGGAATTCATATGAATGACAAACACATGAAAAGATGCTCAACATCACTAATCATCAGGGAAACACAAATCAAAACCACAAAGAGTTTTGCCTCGCACCTGTTAAGATAAAACACAGAAAATAATAAATGTCGGTGAGGATGTACAGAAATTGAAATCCTTGTGCACTGTTGGTGGGAATGTAAAATGGTGCAGCTGCTATGGAAAACAGCATGGAATTCCTTAAAAAGTTAAAAACAGAACTACCGTATGATCCAGCAATCCAACTTCCGAGTGTATGTCCAAAAGAATTGAAAGTATAGTCTTGAAGAGATATTTGTACACTCATGTTCATAACAGCATTATTCACAAAAGTGAAGAAGTGAAAGCAACTCAGTTGTCCATCTACAAATGAATGGACAAAGAAAATGTTATATGTACATGTAATGCAATATTATTCAGCCTTTAAAAAGGAGATCTGTCACATGCTACAACATGGATCAACCTTGATGACATTATGCTAATTGAAATAAGCCAGTTACCTAATAACAAACACTGTATAATTCTACTTATATGAGGTCTCCAAAGTAGTCAAATTCATGAAAACAGAATGTAGAATAGTAGTTTCCAGGGGCTGAGGGAAGGGGAAGGTGGGGAGTTGATGGTCATTGAATACGGAGTTTCAGTCATGAAGGATAGGGGCAGTTCTGGGGATCTGCTACACAGCAATGAGCATGTGGTTGACAATATTGTCCTGGACACTTGGGAATTGTTGGGAAGATAAATTTTATGTTATGGTTGTTTTTGCCATAATAAAACAGTAGGTTGAGATAAGGCAATAAAGGTCAAATGTAAGGAGCATTTCCTATGCAATAAAAGCCACTTGGGCCTTAAATTGGGTTGACATGGAATAATTAGAATTGAATTCTAGGCATTAGAAGCCTGAATTGAGCAGTGTCATTGAGACGGGCAAAGGAGGAAAGTCATTTGAGACATTATTAAGGAAAGAGTAAACTTAGTTTCCATGAGGATTAGAAAGAGAGATTATTTTTAAAAAAATGACGGAGGAGTTAAGCTTTGGTAGCTGGAGAAGGGTGGATCATATACCATATATGTGTTAAGCTCACAAAGTATATCAATCTTATGTGAAATTTAAATTCATATGCATATGTGAAATCATAACTCAGACCAATATAGAATATTCCCAGTACACCATAAGTTTTTTTCATGCCTGTTTCCATGTAACAATCATCTCACCTGGTAAACATTTAGTTAGGCTCATTTTGTATTTTCCTTTATTAAACAAATATTTACTGAGCAAATAGGAGGAAAATGTGGGAATAGACACAGAGAGAATAGACACAGAAAGAATAGACACAGTTGCTTTCTTGTCCCCAGGGATTTTTTTGTTCATGACCTAGTGCAGTGATTCTTCCTTTATTACACATAAAATTCACCTGAGAGTATTGCCTCCTCCTAAATCCTAATTCAGCTCTTTTAAGTTGGGACCCTGGACTATTTATTAATACTTTTAACAAAACTCCTGGTTTACTTGGAGGCAGATGGTCTCAGGACCATACTTGAGAATCACAGTCCTATTGAGGCCTTGCAGTCCATGCTAAGAAATCTGGACATAATCCTGTGGCTTTTGGGACTTACCAGCACATTAGCAAAGGAATGACAAAGTCATGATTTGTGTATTTGGAGGTGAATCCTATAGCAAAGTGGAGAGAGAATGAATTGAAGGGAGGAAGGCTGGCTACAAAGAGGTCAATTGCATAAAGATTGTTGCAATGGTCAGTATGAAGCGAGAAAAAGTCTGGACAGAGGGAGGTAAATTGGAAAGCATTTAAAACATACACTCAAAAGTCCTGTGACTATTTAGATGTGTGTATGGGGGTGGGGGAATGGACAGGGAAGATAGAAAAGGTAACTACTTGTCTTTAATCATGTAGATAAAAAGGCTCACTCAGATCTTGATGCCATCTGATCTCATGACTATTACCTACACTGTAGTGCTGAACAGGTAGCACTTGCCCATTTGTCCTGAGTCATAGGAGGTAAATTCTCAGTGCCAAAAACTTACTGATGTTTATAGTCGTGCATAGGACAGTGTCAAAACAATAGACTGTTGAGCCTCCTCTTAATGGGGTTATGCCAGACTCTCAAAGATCTGGCCCTGGTGGCTTTCAGGAATTCAGTTCCAAGAATGCCCCTCCTGCCGGGGATTAATTGGTGTTTTCTCAGCTAAGTACAAAATACTTTATATTTGGGGAAAACAAAACAAAGCAAAACAAAACAAAAGCCCTTGTGTTTGAGATTGGGCAACATGCCTGGGAGGGGTGTAGGATAAAGACCAATTGTCGCCAAGTATTCTTTCCAGCTTGTTTTGTCACAAAATCTTTAGTGCTAGCAGCTGAGAGCTGATGCAGACAGGATGTGACAATCTGAGGCTATGTCTCAGCCCTTGATGTCCAAGCCATCATTTCTTCGGGCAGCGATGACGGAATAGGAACCTTGAGATAGAAATTCCATGCCTTTTCAACCCCAAGTCCTCTTTTTTTTAGATCCACAGTGAAGATGGCAAATGCGGGTTTGGTGGCAAAAATATAGCTCACTGAAAGCTTATAGATTACTGAAAGCTTTCTGATAAGCCACCCAATTTGGGTCTCACAACATTAACAATCCTGAAAGTAGGAAAGTGAAAATATTTATCTTCCTTTTGCAGATGAGGACACCGGGATTTAGGAAGTTAAAATGTCTTGCGCGAGGTCATGTATAAATATCCTGCCAACTGGGACCAAAGTACTGAAAATCAGAAGACTTGAGTTATTTCTACAAAACCAGTCTCCCAAGCACCAAGGCCATTCTACTAGCCTATAATCCATCCACATTGCACTGCTACAATGGCAGCATCTCTCCATTGTGGATGTGCAATGCCACAGGGACCTTTGGTCTGAAGGTATACCAGAGTGAGAACACAATAGAGCTGAGAGATGTACACCATAATCCACTCCCCAACTTCATGTGCAATGTGTACACATCTCCTAGGTGCCATGAACAGAACATGAAAGTTGAACAGTAGAAGCCATTTTTTTCTTTGTACCCATATTGATGGTAGAGTCTAACAACAACAAAACTAACAGTGAATCCAGGTGAGTAACGTGTGCATGTGTGTGTGTTTTATTATTTTTTGTTGAAGGAATTCTCTACATCTGATTCCTGGCTTGTTCTTAGCATCAAGCGAAATTGGAAAAAGAGATGACTATATCAATTCTTGAAAAACATTTCCTGTTTCAGATATATAGCTGCCATGGCTGTCAGCATTTGGCTTTGCCATCTGTCGCTTGTCACAGAAATTCAAAGTTCTTCCTTGCAAACCTTGCTTAACTGAAATTCACTTGAAACAATTCTAAATATGAAGAATTCTTTAATTTAGCAGCAAACTCAGCCAATGTACCAGAAAAAATTCAAAATTAAAAAATTGAAGTGATATTATTATGCCTGCCATCTTGATGCCACTTAGTTCTCTTACTATACAAGTTTGGGTAAACTCCAGAAATGAGCAAATGTTTAAGAGAAAAAAGAAATCGTCACTGAAGCAGCATGCTGATATTCTAACATCTAAAAGTTAAACCATTAGGCATAGATAGTGCCATCATGAGCCACACCGTTCATGGCCATGAACCTGGTGGAAGGGAGCAGACGCAGAAGCTGTACCCCTTGTGGTAGACACATGCCACTGGAGCAGACACAACTGCAAATTCTTGGGGTCATCCTGTCTGACAGTTGGAACTTAGATCTGGAAGGATGGCCATAGACCTTAGGGATACCAAGTAGGCAGACAGTGCTGTTGGAAGAGATAAAAGGATCCAGGGGAGACACAGATGCATGCATGAGCAGCTTTTATGTGAAGCCCCCAGCATCAAGCAAAACACAGTGACAGAGAATCCAGGAATAGGCTATACTGACAACCAGAAAATGGACTTTCTCCAGCTCTTACATTCCCTTTTCTTCGTACATTTTAAAATCATTTTCTCTCTTTCTACTTCTTCCCTACCCCAATTATTTGCTGAATATTTGCGTGTATTCAGATTTCTTTTCATAAAGGGACTCAGTTGATATGCCATTTCACTTGCTTTTCTGGGCATGCCCTAACTTTCTGAGAAATGATGAGTATAGGGAGACTAACTTAGCCATGGGACTGCTTGGACTGTGTTGGGCATAAACTGACTCACCAGGGAACCAGGAGAGTAAGCTTATGACCTGCAGTTTCCTCTACACTGCAGTGCTGACTAGGTAATAGAACAGGTGAGCCAAGTGTGTATCAGCAAGTTGGATTTGTGCCTCTACAACCATCCATCCTGATCATGCATTCAAAGAAAGCAGAAGCACCATAGGTCTGCAGCATTAAGGAAGATCTCAAACTTGGATTTACATGTTTAAACAAAACTCCTCCTTTCACTAGACCCTCTCCTCCAAAAAGAAAAAAATAAAATAAATCATCAACTTTCCCATCTGGAATCACACTAGGGGCTGGCTAATCCTGGAACCGTGTTATCAGGTACTTCTGATTCTTTTTTTATTAGCTTCACATTACAATATAGAAAGTGAGTTGGCATATCAGGCGACTTTGGTGCCTGCACAGTCTTTTTCTGTTGATAACTCTAATATGGCTTGTCTTTCTTTTAAATGTGTTTGATTAGTAAAATGCTTCTGTAATCAAAACTATATTTAAAGCTAGACAAATTTTTCCCAACACTTCATTGTTGGCAGACAGTGTTAAATTGTCTATTTTCCAGGGTCTTTGTATTTTGGTTCTGCTTTTTAACAACATGCATTATTTGGCTTATATCTACCTATATCTAAAATACTATTAAGATTACTTTTATATTTTGTTACATTCCCCCAACAAATCATATACCCTTTCCAGCTACAAAGCTAAGATTACTGGACCATTACTTAGGAAAACCTTTAGGCATAATATAATAGGATGTAAGACACAGATTCCACATGATGACAACTCTACAGCTATTTCTGATAGAAGTATTGCCAAAATTTTTGCACAGTGAATTCTTTTATCAATTGCAGCTAATTGCTGGTTTCCCCTTCTTTTTAAACATGCTAGGCTACCATCTCTCTACCTTTGTCCTAAGACATTTCAATAATCAGCTATTAATCCAAGCTAATCCTTCCCTATCCTTTCCTTCCTCAATATAAACACTTAGTCCTATATTTACCAGTAAATATGCAAATAAACATTGAGAATCAGTCTCAAGAGTTCTCCAAACATGTTCCTTCCAATTCAAACTATTTGGAGCCAAAATTGGCCTCAGCCTTAGCAACCAGAACTATTCTCTGCTATAAATGTTTTTTTCTTTGCAAATATTCTGTGTGTTTCCAGTCTTCCTATCTAGTGATCATTGCAATATCCCCCAAATTTTTCTTTCTATATTCTCAGTGTTAGGTGACTCATCTACATACCCATTCAAACAGTCTTTGCACACTCCTGCCACTTCTTTGCACCCCCATGTATTCTGCCCCCTCATCCCTAATTTTCTCTTCGTCTCTTTCCAGTATGGCATTACCCACTCTGTTTGGAACTAGGTCTTTGGCAATTGTGGAAGCTATGTTATTAATTCTGCCAGCTGCTCCATCACCTGCACTCACTGGAAGCCAATTTTAAAAATCTTTGTTCTTGGATACTCTGCTTATTCTAATTAGAGAGCTTATCATAGGACTGCCGCAAAATTCTGCTTTGACAGTGATCTTTCCTCCTTACTTCCACAATATCATATAAAGAGCAAAATGTGTTTCAGACACCAACCTGCAGGCCTCAAAGTATTAATTTTTCTTAGCATACATTAATTTGTGACAACACTTATAAAAGCCCGAGACCTTTCTTTTAGATCTTCCTAAATTGTGTATGACATTGCGAGAGAGCTCTGGACATTAAAGAAAGTGTGATCACACACAATACCTGTTGCTTTTAGAAAGGGAAATCAGAGAAAGAAGTTTTGCTCGCTACTTTTAATCAAATTTTTCTCTGTTTTATTTGAGACCTCTTTTTCTCTCATATCTTTCCAACTCACATATAATTGGACAGGAAACTGAAGGAGGTAACAGCAGCAGTTGCTGGTGAGGAGGAGTTAATCTACGGTAGGATACCAAGGAGTGGGAACTACCGAGCAACAGAACCGTCTCTTCCAGGCATTGCTGAACCCAGGAGTTTCTTGGTTTCTTTCTAAAGTCAAAATAATTTCTAGGTCTCCTGGCATATGAAGCGTACTTATTAGCACACTAACTATATTTAATAAACAGTCAGCCCTCATATCTGTGGGCTGCACAGCCATAGCTTCAACCAACTGCACATGGAAAATATTTGGAAAAATGCATCTGTACTGAATATGTGCAGACATTCTTCATGTCATATTCTCTAAACAATACAGTATAACAATTATTTACATGGAGTTTACATTGTATTAGGTATTATAAGAACCCCAGAGATGATTTAAAGTATATAGGAGAATGTGGATAGGGTATATACAAATACTACTCTATTTTATAACAGGGATAAGCATATGCAGATTTTTATCAGCAAAAGGTTCCGAAACAAATCCCCTGAATACTGAGGGGCAACTGTACTCATTCTTGCTATTCATACATTCATTGAGCCATCTATTCATCTATTCACTCAATAAATATTTATTATGGACCCTATGCAAGAAGCTGGGCTAAATACTAAAGCCGCACAGAAGGGCAAGATCTCTACTCACAGTAAGTCTCACGTTATTAGGAAAACCAGATAAGTAAAAGGAATATAAAATATGTGATAAACACTTATAAGCACAATAAATGGAGCCAGTAGTAGTGACTTCTTCAAAACTCTTATATAAGATGCATAATTGTGAAATATATGAGATGGCATTCAGTTGTATACATTTTTATTGTGGAAACTGCACTAAAAGTGGCTTACCATTGCATGAATTTGTACAGTAACTAAGTTTTTAAAAAGGTGTAAGTAATAGTTGGAAGTATTGTCACTGTGAATTATTGCATGACATTATATGCCAGGAATATATGTCAGAAATGGTTATTAAAATAGTCATTGTGAGACAATCACTCTAATTGCCTTTCCCTGGCCAGACATATTTATAACATTCAAAGGAAAATCACGTTGGTTTAAGAAGGTTGTAAAACTAGGAAAAATTGGGAGAAATATTCTTGTTTAATTGAGCATTGATAAAGGAAAAAGGGAGTTGAATGAACTAGCAATTCAGTCACAAAGATAAGCGGGGTGTTTTTGTTGTTTAGTTTTGTTTGTTTTTATTTTTTTATTTTTTTTACTGGTGCAAGGTCATGGGCTTAGAAAAATTGAAGAAAACTGATGAAAGAGACACAGAATCTTTTTTCATCTGAAAGAAAAAAGATCAAATCTGGAGATGTTATTTCAGTCCTTCTCTGAGACTTTTTTTTTTTTCCCTGGGGAGGGATTGCCTATCTAGTGAAGCTGAACAAAGACTTGAAGAAGCCATGCCATCAGTAACTCTTAATTAACTTTGACAGCAAGAAAAAGTATAGTAAGGGCTTGAAAGGTAAGTGTTCTGCCAAAAGTTAAAGGTTAGCTGAGATTCTAGGCCTTTCCAGTACTTGAAGACATTATATAAAGATAATAGAGAATATCATGGGAATAGATAAAAAGCTAAGCATAACAAATAAGTGAGAATTATAGAATTATTGACATATATTTTATTTATAACTTTATGTTTTTGTCAATCTTACTCAATACTGAGTCTAGATTTAAACATATTAACAATTCGATTACAGCGTAGTTAAATGTAGTCCATCAGCCTCTGCTTTGGGTAAGTAAACTCAGATGCTGTAACTCTCTTGACGTGTCTGTCTCTCCAGGTTTCAAAGTGCCAGTTTGTCTTGTGACCTCAGTTCTCTAATGGGGCCAGGAAAAGTCATTGATTTTCAGTTTGTCCAACTTTCTTTTTTTCTTTTAATTGTAGGACAGGAGTGATTGTAGGACAGAAGTGATGATTTCTAGGTTCTTTTCAGGACAAACCAGAAACTCAAAGTCTTTAAAAGAGTTTTAAACAATTATTTGTTTTTTTTTAAAGATTTCTCTAGTTTGCAGAGTAGATTGGAGGAAAGCCACTATGGAAGCAAGGAGATGGGTTAAGAGGCCACTATATTCAACGACTTAAGTAAGAAGTGTTGATGGTTTATAATGACAACATAATCTCATGTTGGTGAAGAGATGTAAGGGTAAGTACATAAGGTATGAGGAGATCGAAGAAATGAGATGCTCTGGATAAATGAGTCCTCTACCATGATCTTGAAGTTACTCAGTATGAGAATAGAACTTGATTTGAAGAGAAGGACTTGGAACCAGAACAGAAATGCTTCAATAAATGAAGTAGGGCAACAAATAATTGTTGGGTGACAGGATGAAAAAAGGAAGAGATTAGTATATTCAAACAGCATGAAACTGACTATAACATAATTATATTTTAATGTTTATTTTTTAATATCAAGCTGGGTATATATGTCTCTCTCCAATTATAGTAAATTGGAGAGAGACAAATGCACCTATTACATGCAGTACCTTTAAGAACATTGGATGAGGAAAAATGAGCATCTTCTACTTAATATAAATGAAGAATATGTGGCATCTATAGAAGAAGCCCAGGTTTCAGTCAGGGCCCTGTAGCTGCAGGGAAAGCATAGAAATATTAAGACTATAGTGGAGCTTATTGATGTTGAAATAGCTTCTAAAACTCAAAAGATTTTTGAGAAAAGTGGGGAGTGAAACATTTGGTCAGATATGGGAAACAGAAAATACCAAAAGGATGCATACAAAATAGAATTGGATCTTTTAGATTATGTGACAAACAAGGAAAACAGCGATGTGAGCAAGGTGACAATAACCCAACAGCTCTTAAGGTTTGTGTACTCTCTGACCTCACCAAATTCCACTGAGTTTTAGCCAAGCGTGGGTGGCTCTGAGAAGTAATAGGGCCGGCAGGTGGCAGCTGTGCTAGGCGACAGTTATTAGCATGCATCTTGCAATTAGATAGCAAGAGACAGCTGCAGTGAGCAGAGGCAAGAGCCCAGACATGCATTTAGTGGCCCTTCACAAAACGGTGGGCATTAGCCGTGGGAGAGGTTGTGGAGCATTCTGTCATTGGACTTCCTCAGGGGTAGCTAAGGGCCTTGAAACCTGTGTAACTTCTCCCAGCAGTAACAAAGTCCACATTTCATGGATCAATTGCATCAAGTTAGTGCAATTGCATTAAAAGCGTGCATCAATTTAGTGCATTAAAAGCGAGGGCATGAGGAAGCTTGAGAACCTGCCTTAAGACTACATTTGCACTGCAAGCACCTTCATTTTATTTCAGTTGTATATTATGGCCAAGTTGGTAAGGCTTCCTATGTTCTTCTTGGCATGCTGACACTGAAAATAAGACCACTCATCTTGTGGTAGCCACCAAAATTGAGCAGATAATAAGCAGTTGTTCTTCTTTCCTTGCTCTTTTTGGCTTGTCACATTCTGCCCCAAATCCTCAGGTATTTATGGCCTCCTTTCAAACTTCCCTCATTTAAGCCAGTCTCCCTACTGTCTGATTCCCTAACAAGACATCATTCTTGGACCTCTCCCTTAGTTCATGATTTCTCCAGCTTTTGAAAACTATCTCTTTTGTATACATTAAATGCAGAGTTCTCAATAACGAAATTTCAGATCTTTCTAATAAGAAAGATTTTGCCTTGTTTTAACTTTGTCTGTCCAGGTAAAAAAGAGTGTTATCTACAGAGAGAAGTATGTAATGGTAGCATAGCTCTAATTATAATTCAATACATTTATTATATTACAACAGAAGTCTTTCTTAGAAAATACTAGTTTCTTAAATTATTTTTTGCAAGTCCTGTTTTCTAGGGGTGCCAGACCTGTTATTTAAGAGTGGGATCATGAATGAATTACATTTAATTAAGATTTCTTAGAGAACCCAAAAGAGTAGATTATTTTCCAACAAGGTCTATGAGTACTAATTCTATTTATCTAATGTTGCAAAAAGTAAACTTTCCTTTTTATAGATGCTTCAATCAGTTAACTAACATGTAAAAGGATCATTGATTTATTTTCAATCATTTCACAGGAAAATTCACATGGCTCCCACAAAAAAAAAAGACATAAAAAGAATATTTCCCTTATAACAATTTATTCTGCTAGAATCCCTCTAAGTGACAGGGAAGTAGATATCTGAATAAAATTAAAAAGTTATTATAAGCTAGATTCTCTTTGAACATGTAATTTAGAACTCAACTAATTAATTGGTTTTACATTATATTTTTAAGTACGATAGTGTCACTAGTGCAGGATTATATAGTTCATCAGAAAGATCCATCAAAAGCAGCTTCACACAAAGTGGGATGACAGTATACAACCCTTTGACAGCAACCTCTAGTGGACTCCGTGGTAGAATGTAACATGCATAACTCTTGCTGAAGTGGCAACAGGGCAATATTTTTCTTTTATTCCATCATTGTGTATGTTAAAATTGGGTTTACATGTGAAAACTTCAAAGGATGAGTTTCCAAAGACAATAATGACCCAATATAAAAGCTCAAAAAATAAATAATGAATTTATGTATTATAAAATAAATAATGGATTATTAATAAAAGAATATGTTATAGGCCACTGCATTGGTTTTCTTATTACTATCCTAATAAATTACCACAAACCCATCAGCTTAAAATGACACAAATTTATTATCTCATAGTTCTGTAGGTCAGAAGTCTGGGTTGGCTCAGCCCTTTTCTCTGTTCTGGGTTACACAAGGCCCAAATCTGGTTGTCAGCTGGCTGGTTTCTTATCAGGAAGCTCTGGGAGAATCTATTGTTCCTTGAAGCTGAAGGACCAAGGTCCCTTTTCCTTGCTGGCTGTCAGCTGGGGCCACTCCCAGAGGCCTCTCTCCAGCCCTTGCCCGTGGGCCCCTATTTTCAGAGCCAGCAATATGCCAAATCCTTCTCATGATTGTAATATCTCTAACTTTCCCTTCTGCCAAATCTCTCTTTTGCTTCTAGCCAGAGACAGCTCTCAGCTTTTAAGGACTCATGTGATTTTACTGTAACCACCTGAATTACTCAGGATACTCACCCTATCTTAAGGTTCACAACTTTTATTACATTTCAGACTCCCTTTTGCCATGTAGTATAAGATATTCACAGATTCCAGGGGTGAAGACACTGATATCTCTGAAGGATCATTGTTTAGCTTACCATACCCACTTAAAATAAAAAGAAAATGGAAAATTACAAAAAAACTATAGAGTGCCATACATCACATTTTTTAAAGTGTTCTATGAGAGAATAGCAAAATAAATCGTGACATGTCCAAACTATAAAATATAATATGGCCATAAAAAAATCTTATTTTTTATGTGTATTAATTATATATTAAATAGAGATTTACACAATATAATTTAAGCAAAAATAAAACAAAATTATGTATAACATATAAACCATAGTTTACATATATGTGCATATACACATATACACATATGCACATATATTTATGTCATTGTATATATACTTTCATATTTACATATGCATTTAAATGAAAATATCCATATGTATGTATAATTTATGTGGTACATATGGTATCTTTATTTACCAAACATACCAAAATATTAGTGTGGCAATCTCTGGGTAATTATATTATATTTCTTTCTTCATATTTTCTTTGAGTATCATCACAGTTTTCAAAACATCATGATCAGAAAATAAAATTTAATATTTAAAAAAAGAAATAATATCATGCATGGTTTCTCACATAAAATGGAATTTTCTAGCAAGAGAATCCAGTGAGTCTAACTCTATGCACAGGCCTCAGTTTATTGTGAATTAATGATAAAAGGAAATCTGGTACCCTGCAACAGGAGTAGGGAAAGAGGAAGATAATTCATGCTTTATAGACAGATAAATCACAGAAAATAGTTGAAGGTTCACAGAAGCTTCTCTACTAGGTAAAATCTTTTCTGAGTTCCATTTAAAGTCTTTCTCTGTCTAGCCTGCAGTATAAAAGTTTATCAGAATTTTTTTTTTGTATCTTGATTTTATATGTCTGTATGTAAAGAATTCTGACACGGGTTGCAAATCGGGGTCTCTACAGTTTTTTCAAGTCTCCACGTCATGTTCTAAGACTCTTACTCCACCAGATCTCCTGAAGTAACATCATTGGCCTTCTGTTTTCTTCTTTAAAAAAAAATTCACATATTAAGGGGATACGAGTGATTTTGTTACATGAGTGAGTTGTACAATGCTGAAGGAAGGGCTCTTAGTGTGCCTGACACCAGAATAGTGTTCATTGTACCCGATAGGTAAGATTTTATCCCTCACCCCTTTCCCAACCTCCCTCCCTCCCCCGTCTTAGTTTCCAATGTCCTTTATACTTCTCTGTGCCCATGTGTACCCATCCGTTAGCTCCCACTTGTTAGTGAGAACATGTGATGTTTGTTTTTCCAATCCTGAGATACTTCACTTAAGATAATGGACCTTCTCTTTTGATGAGGGACAAATTTTTTCCTTTCCCGGATGTCAAGTAACTCTTTACCATCGATTTTGGGAAGGAGCTAGATAGAGCCCTTTTACAGTAAAAGGAAAATTGCCTGTACTTCTCATGCATTCCCAATGTCAAAAACGTTTCAAAACGATTTCTAGTATCACCTATTTCTTCGAACAATAAATCATTGCCAAGGCAGCGGAGCTCAATTCCAAGCCCTGTCCCCCATTTCTTCATATTTTATTAATATCCACAAGTCTGCTTTAAGTGGGGAACACTGACAGATGTCATTACAATAGGTTATTACTGTCATTGCTCCATTTTTCTGAATTTTACTATGAAGGCAGTCACTCCCCTTTGGTCCGAACAGCACTCTTCCCTTCCCAGAAGGGAAAAGTTAGCAAGAAGTTGAGTACTTTTAGGTATGAAAGACAGGCCACATGCCACTCAGACTCAAAGATAGCAGGACAAAGGATCAGAGGATTTGATTGTTCTCCATCTTTCCTTAGGAAATCTGGCCCACACTTTAACCTTATGTGTTTATTTTTGTTGATTCAATTTTAAAGAGAGACAAGCATTACATAGAAATTAATTCTTCATGAGAATACCTTGCCACGAATTGGAGGTGGTTTCTTAGCCACACACTACAAATTGGAGACTTCCTGTGAAAGTCAAGGCACTAAAGCCCACCTGCAGAATCAAGAGAATACATTGTTGTCATATGTACTCAAGGATTAGAAAATTTTCTAATTCCTCCACTTCACATTATACCTATCTCTGCTTGTGCTTTGCTCTAGAACATGTCTGGATCTGTTTGTGGTGGGCCGATCAGGTGATATATGGCCTTGTGTATGTGGAAAACAAGAGTAAATCCTAGATCACAATGAATAAATCAAGGTGATGAGTGCCACCCTTTGGGGACTCTGGGTGGGCAGCAGGCCTGCCGCCCCATGTGGTTACCAACTGTATTGCTACACTGGTGTCACTTTTCTGGATCTTCCACAACTGCTTTTTTTAAAAAAATAATAATTGAGTTAGTGGGTTCTTTTTTTTTTTTATCTGAGAGCTTTTGAGGGCAGAGACTGTGTTTCATCCGTCTTTGTGTCCTCAAAGCCTAGCACGGTGTTCAGTAAATAAGTGTTGAATAAATGACTGGATGAAGGAATGAAAGCACAGAGAAGACAACTGCAGAGAGAAATAGAAGACGTAAAGAAAGAGAGAGAAACAGAGAGAACTTGCACTTTCAAAAGAGATGACTTCATTCTTTACTCCACCCTGATTTAGTCCCGACTAAATGCCGCTGTATTTTATAACTCTTCAATTATTTCCAGTGACACCAGTGTGCCCCCTAAACTATTTGCCATAATAGACATTTGGTTGAATACCATGAAGAAACCCTTCCACATATTTATATTTATTGTTTTCTGCATCTCTTTTTTAGAAATCCACTGATTAGTTAAAGAGCTAGGAATAGAACTGCTTTTCGAAGTCTAATATATTAATATGTTCTATTTGAAAGAACTGCTTCTGGTGTCTAAGAATAATTAACAACACACTTTAATTTATGAATGTCTTTGCTCAGAGGTCTTCATCCGTAGGAGGGGTAGAGAAAGAAAGAAAGACTGGGAGGCTAATGGAAAACTTCATGTCCTTGTGCTTAGCTGTGGTGTAGCAGCCGGGAGTGGTACTGAAGAGGTCAGAGGAACCGCTGCTGAGCTCTGTTTTACATATGTGCATTTTAAATTGGTAACCTCCATATTTCAGATCTTAGACAACCCTCTCTCCCCTCCAGTGGGTATGATTTAAGAATAACAATGTCATATGAACACTGAGACGAGAGGGTAAGTGAATAAAGATAAAGGGTGGTGATGAATAATTAAAAGGAGGGGGAGAGAAGAGGAGGAGAAAGAAACTGATTCATGGGGGAGAAAACTGCATTCATCTTTTCTTTGTCTTTGTCTTTTCCATGCACTGTACCTTAAACTAGGAAAGCAGATGTCTTGATTCTTAAAGGAAATAAACATGGCAATTAAATACTGACAAGAAAAATAATAAAAAGCAAGAAAAGAACAGACAAGGAAAGACTGTCTCCTCCCTCTACCAAATACAGTGATCCTGACAACCTTCCCCCTATTTATCAACATAATAAAAGCCAAAGAATTCGAAATTAAGGGCCTGGGCAGTGGGGATTTTTTAAACATCCAACAAATGGGTCTGTTTCTTTTTCACAACCTCTGCCCCTGTCCCATTTTCCACTCCTGGCCCATCCCTGTGAGTCAGCTGCTGACCTCAGTGAATTCATATGCCCGCTGTGGCAGTTCTGCAAGGCCACACCTGCGCACCACTGGGCCCCAGCCTCATGACCATAGCTTCTCTGTCCATGGCCAACTGCTTCCCCTGAGCTCCCATCGCCCCAGACGGTCTTTGGACACTGTGCCATACAACTCACTACATATCGTCTGCACTCCTCCTCATGTTCTTTTGTTTTAATTAGACGAGGTCTTTATTTATCTATTTATCTATTTGATTTCAGAATTTTACCGGGGTATGTATGTTTTGGTTACATAATTTGCCTTTGTACTGTTTAAGTCAAAGTTATAAGTGTGTCCTTAAGTCAGTGTGTATTGTACCCGTTAGGTGTGAATTTACCCATCCCCTCCCACCTACTTGATTTCCCTTGAATTTTACTTCCATCTGTGCACATAACTGTTGATCAATTAGTTCCAATTTAGTACTGAGCGCATGTGGTGTTTGTTTTTCCATTCTTGCTGTACTTCACTTAGAAGAATGGCTTCCAGTTCCATCCAGGTTGTTACAAAAGATACTACATCACCATGTTTTTATGGCTGAATAGTACTCCATGGTATACATATGCCACATTTTATTAACATACTGATGGGCACTTGACTTGATTCCCCATCTTTGCAATTGTGAATTGTGCTGTTGTAAATATTTGAATGCAAGTGTCTTTTTATAAAATGCCTTTTTTTCCTTTAAGTAAATACCTAGTAATGGTACTGATGGATCAAATAGTAGGTGTACTTTTAGTTCTTTGAAGTATCTCCATACAAATTTCCACAGAGGTTGTACTAGTTTGCAGTCCCACCAACAGTGTATGAGTTTTTCTATCTCTCTGCGTCCACACCAACATTTATTGTTTTGCGGCTTTTCGATAAAAGCCATTCTCACTGGAGTTAAGTGACATCTCATTATGGTTTTGATTTGCATTTCCTTGATTATGAGCATTTTTTCATGTGTTTGTTGGCCATTAGTCTATCTTCTTCTGAAACATTTCTGTTCATGTTATTTGACCAGTTTTTAATATGGCTGTTTGATTTTTTTCTGATTTTTTTGAGTTCTTTTTAGATTCTTGTTATTAGTCCTTTATAGGATGTATAGCATGCAAATATTTTCTCCCATTCTATAGGTTGTCTGTTGGCTCTATTGGCTGTGCAGAAGTTTTTTAATTTGATTGGATTCCATTGGTTTATTTTTGTTGTGGCTGTGATTGCTTTTGGGGTTTTCTTCATAAATTCTTTGCCTAGGCCAATATCTGTAAGAGTTTTTCCAACATTTCCTTGTAGAATTCTTATAGTTTCATGCCTTAGGTTTAAGTCTGTTATTCATCATGAATTAACCTTTGTGGAAGGAGAGAGGTGCAGATCCTGTTTCAGTCTTCTACATGTGGCTATCCAATTTTCCCAGCACCATTTATTGAATAGAGATTCTTTTCCCCAGTATATGTTTTTGTCTGCTTTGTCAAAGATCAGATGGCAATATGAGGATAGACCCGTATCTGTGTTCTTTGTTCTGATCCAATATCACTCAAGCTAGAATCAAATCAAAGATGCAATACCTTTCACAATAGCATCAAAGAAAATAAAATGCTTAGGAATATATTTAACTAAGGAGGTGAGAAACCTATATAGGGAGAATTACGAATCACTGAGAAAAGAAATTGGAGAGGATGTAAACAGATGGAAAAACAAATCATGCTCATGAATCAGTAGAATCAACATTGTTAAAATGTCTATACTATCCAAAGTGATTTGTAGATTCAATGCAATCCCCATTAAAATACCAACATTATTTTTTTCAGACCTCAGGAAAATAGTTCTACACTTCGTGTGGAACCAGAAAAGACTGCAAATAGCTAATGCAATCCTATGTAATAAGAATAAATAGGGAGGCATCACTTTACCAGACTTCAAGCTATACTATAAGGCTATAGTAACCAAAACAAAATGGTATTTGCACAAAAACAGACTTTTTTTTTTTTTTTTTGAGATAGAGTCTTACTCTGTCACTCTGGGTAGAATGCTGTGGCATCAGTCTAGCTTGCAGCAACCTCAAACTCCTGGGCTCAAATGATCCTCCTGCCTCAGCCTCCCAAGTAGCTGGGACTATAGGCTTGTGTCATCATGCCCAGCTAATTTTTCCATTTTTAGTAGAGATGGGGTTTCACTCTTGCTCAGGCTGTTCTCGAACTCCTGAGCTCAAGCAATCCTCATGGCACATTGGAGTTCTCTGATGAACTCAATACACTAGTAAAGACAAGAGGCAGACTGCTTCGAGGTAATGAGGAGATTGGAGAAGAGGCAGTTAGGGCCACACAGAGGCCTGGTCATTGTAGAAAGGAAAGGCTTTCATCAGAGAAAACCTGCAATTATGCTTCAAGCAACTCCTCTCAATGTCCTGGGACCTAAAAAGATGTTCTAGACCACCTCACTCCCTGGACCCCTGGTTAGTATGAATTCCTTTCCTTTCTACAACTTCCTCATTACCTGGGAGCAATCTGCCTCTTGTCTTCACTAGGGTATTGAGCTCACCAGAGAACTCCAATCTGCCAGTGCAGACCTGAAGCAAAAGAAGCATATTTCATTGCTACCCAATTTCTGGCTACTTCCAGTGTGTTCTCTTCTTCTGGTCAGCCTCATCGCCTCCCGAGTTACGTCCATGCAAAGCACATCCTTATCACAGAGGCTTGGGGTCACAAAGCCTTGGATTCAAATTTTGCCTTTTCCCCATGCTCGCTATTATCTTAGGAAGTCAGTTACCTCTTTGAGACTTGGATTGCTCATTTGCACAATAAAGACAATAATGCTTGCCTCATAGTCTAGTCCTCTCCCAGCCAGATAGTTAGATCCTCACATTCCTTCTCTAACACTGCAGTACCTAGTACAGAACTAAGCACAGTGCTCAGTAAACTAGGGCAGGGTGCAATACTGCATAGCTCACCAATGGGAAATGACCTCAACAATAAAAAGAAATAGGATCAAATATAGGAAAAAGGGAAACATAGCTAGAAGGTTGAAGCAGCTCTTTAAGGAGATTTAAAAAATTATAAAAGATTTGAAAAGTAAAAGGGTACCTAGTAATCCTGTTGTGAAGGCCCCAAGTAACAAAGGCTTACATTAAAGTAGCAGACGATGAATCAAAGGAAAGTTTCTAGTGTTTTGTGGGAAATTCAGAGGGAAGTTGGGGAGGCCATGCTGCCATCTATTATCTGCCTTTCAATTTTATTCTTCTTGCCTTTTAATAGGAAGTAGGACCATTTTCTACATTTGTCTCTTTAGTTTCAAATGAGGCAAGAACGACGCTGTAACAAAGGAAATGCTACCACTCTGCTTTCTGTTTCCACAGCTTTTAAGCCTATAATTCTGTCTTTGATCACTGCATAATTATCTTCATTATATTAGATCATCATATTATCCTCATTTCATAAATGAGGAAACTGAGGTTTAGAAAGATTAAGTGACTCACCTTGTTAAGAAGTCCTCTTAAGATATTAATGTGATTAAATCCCTGTTCCTACAAGAGGACAACTAAAAAAGCTCTTGCATCAGGTTTATATGACAGAGATGTGTAATGCAAAATCATTATAAGAAAAAGCATCTAAATTTGACAATCCTAGACAGTATCAATTTTTGTACCCAGGAAACATAAAGTTCTTTATGTTGGAATGGTTGAAATGGGTGAAGTCAGAACCAATCTTCGGGGTGGTATCTACCACATCCTCTTACTTTTTTTTTGCATCTAAATTAAATAGTTAGCTTATGCTGTATCAGCTATGATGAATTGAGGCATCTTGAATGTGGGATCTCCAAAGAGAGCAGCTGACAAGAAACTAAAAAGACCAGGGCTAGGGCACCAAACTTCAGGTATGGCCTTAAAGTAATTAACCAATTTGCTCTGTGTCCAAAGTTCTAGATGGTCTGAAATTGGTGAAACTCTAATATCTATGGTAAGACTTGGCAATTAGTTAATACTATGCAGAAAGTGGCAATATTTGGCATCAAATATGTAGATAAACCTGAGTGTCAAGGGCATTAATCACTTTAAAGCAGGATCACTGGGGAAAAGGCAGGACCCAGATATTGGACAAAAGGGACCAGAAATAATCAGGGAGATTAGAGGTTATCATAGTGCCCCAGGAAGAGAGCTGATGCTCAGAAAAGTTTTTCAATAAAAGAAAGGAAATGACGATGTGATTTAAGACATTGAAGCACTTTATTAATAGCAGTATGATTTAATGAGGACTATGTCCCAGGCACTGTTTTAGGCATTTTGTATATAAAATACAAATGAATTTCTCTATTCAGTAACTCTATGAAAACACTATTGGAATTCTCATTTGTGAGAGGAAATAATATAAAGTTTTGAAAGCCTCAGGGTGAATTTTAGCAAAATGAGGATTTAAAAAAAATATCTACTTCAGACTATTCTCAGGAGGATTCCCTGAGTCAATATAATAAAGAACTTCAAAGAATACTTGGCAAATATCAAGCCTGAATGAATGCTACCTCCAACTTGCTAAAAATAAATATGTAAATATTAATAATAAAAGGAATTGAGATATAATACAAAATGCTTAAGAAACTTGCTCAAGGTTAGAAACCTATTAATTGGTTTGAGCCAAAATGTGAACCCACCTCTATCTGTCTCCGAATCCTGAGAGCCCTTAAAACCCTGGGCTGTCAAGCAGAAGCCCAGTCACACTCATGAGACATAACAGTGCTGGGGCTGGGGATGGGACAGGGGAGCACTGGTTGTTGCTTGGTGGACAAAAAGCCTGGAAGGTCATCCAGGCACATAGTGAGTGGGGTTTGAGCATCAAGACATCTGGGCTCCAGCCATGTTCAAGATGGCATTCCTAATATCAGGAAAGTTTGGTTAGGCTAGGCTCTGGGTATGCATATGGCCAACCTATGGGTGAAATCAGGCAGTATTTATAGCTAAAAGGACATGAAACACTAAAAACTGCCTGAAAGACATGTGGGTAAAAGGGTAGTGGTTCCAGATTTCACCTTGTAGATAGTGAAAGCAGGAGATTTGGAAAAGATTATGGGATAATTTTGTATATTTAAAAGCAAACTCTTTAAACCAGACTTTACAAATGAATTCCAGGCACAGATGTTGATACATTCCCAGCATATCGTCCAATTTTCAGTCTCACATTGACTGGTAGGCCCAAAACTGGCCACTGCCAGGGCTGCCCACTAACTCCTATTGAGTTAATCATTTAGGACCTTTTATGACAAAGATCTTGCCTCTAAAGGTTTACAGTCAGTTTTGCAAACACTTATCTTGACCTATGTTTATGGATGTCTTTAATATAGCATAGTACCAAATCTACCAGAGGGTTTTCTTTCATTAGTTATGAAAGTTAAGATCATGTACAGCAAGACATATGTCCACCACTTTGTCAAGAAGAAGACCAGAGATATGAGTGGATACATGGAAGCTAGTACATTGAATCAGGTATTAAAGCAACTCAAACAAATAAAGGATCGCTCTCCATAATTTACCTGCCCAGCCTGTATGGTGGTAGGCACAACATCAGCAATGCAAGAAAGAAAGACAACACATGCAAAAAATTCTATAATTGTTATAATTCGTTTTTCCCTATGCAAGTTATCCTTCCTCAAATTCTTTTGAGACAGAAGTTAAAACAGTGACAGATTCGTTTAAAAAAACGTACATACACATACCTTTCATCATCCTCCCTGGAACTTAATAGACTATCAATAACTTAAATAAATATTAAAAATTCATGAAATTATATTCTTGTATCAAATTAGATAAAAATTGAATTGTTTCAGACAAAGAGTATTTCTTTTTTCTTTTTTATAATAAAATTCTTGACAGACCACCATTATATCAGGTGAGCATTGCAGGAAGTAATGATATTTAAAATTAGAGAAACTTTTCCATTTCACTGTTGCCAATTTTAACATTTTACAATAGGTCTTTTTGGCAGACTAATTATTATTCTAATGCTAATAACACTTTTTGTATAGAATTATCTTCTAATGATTACTAAAATTTTTTATTTGAAGTTGTATCATTTCATTAATCTTGATTACTTATAATTAATTGAAAAGTCTTTTCCTCACATTTAGGTCTCAGAAATGTTTATCTATATATATCTGAGAAATTCTTGACTAAATCTTTGTTGGTGTTCTTTTTTTTTTTCTTTTTAGAAAATCTGGAAGCTGAATTGGCTTCCTCATCTGAGAGATGGCATGGTTTAGTGGTTAAAATTTTGAACTTCAGAGTCAGGCCATTTAGATTCAAGACTAATTCTTCTTCATTCTAGTTGAATGTTATGGAGCAAGTGATTTAACCTCTGTGTCCCTTTTTATTTTAATCTGTAAATCTGGAATCATAGTTATAATACCTAACTCATAGACTGATTATATGAATTTAATAAAATAATTTGTGTAAAATAGAACAGGTCCTGGTACATAACAACTATTCAATAAGGTTAGATTTTATAATATTTGTAAAATAGAAACATTATTAGTAAATTGTATTTTGTCTTTTTTTTGACCTTTGGAACAAGACAAGCCAGAATGTTAATTCTTGCTCTTTGTTCTCCTAACTACATGGTATTATGCAAGTTAATGTTTTTGGATTCATTTTTCTTATAGATACATAGATGTTGGTGTAGATATAGTTATATATAAATACCATCTCTCAAGTTTGTTAACAAAATTAAATTTAAAAAATGGTCACATTGTTAGCATTTGTTATATGTTGATTGTATTTTATTTAAATTGAAACATGTATTTTGCTCTATATAGAGCTAAAAATTATATGAAATGCAGTCTGAAAATAATTTATAATGTTTGACTTAGATATTTTTCTTCTAATATAAAGTAAAAGGTCTATAACATGTCCAGGATCCATTCATTCATTCATTTGAAAATATTTGAATGGCTAATGTATACTAAGTACTGTGCTAACAACTGGAGATAAAAAGTTAAAAGGCAGAGACATCACCTTTCAGGGAGCTTTACAACTAATAAATGAAGCAAATGAATAATAGGCAATGACAAACCAGCCTGCATGCTATAATAGAGGCATTCGTGCAAAGTAATGGGAGACTAGTCAGGGAACCAATAAAACTTCTTACATGTGTGGAATGTAAGCTTAGTCTTAAAAGAGGAGGTGTTAGCTAGACCACAAATAGAGGAAGAACATTCCAGTCAGAGACAACAACTTATGAAAAGAATTTAGCAATAGTTCTGTCAAGCCTGCAAATGTGATGCAAGAAGAGGTTCAGTTGAAGAGTCAGCAACAGGTCATTAGCAAGCACACAGGAAATCAGGAGGCTGGGGAAATGTTCACCCAGGGGACTTAATGTGAGTTGATTTGTGCTTAAGAAAGATTACTAGGGTAGGAAATGGGAAGTGGCCAGAAAAGAAAAAAAATGGAGACAGAAAGCCTGGTTAAGAGGTTGTTGTAGACATAAAGGTGGCAAATGACTGAGATCAAATTAAGGATATGTATTATTGCATTCATATGAATATATTTACTGTAACTTAAAATTGGGAAAAAATCTAATCTGATTCACATGCCACTTATAAGCTTTTTTAATGTTAGCAAATATTCTTCCAAAGAAATTTTTACATTCCTTTTGCGCTATCAGGATCTAGGAAGTACCATATTGGACGCTATGACCCATGTGGGGTAGATAAGCAACAGAATACCCAAATGTGAAGGAGCTGCACGTGTTCCCTGCCCTCAAGGCACTTATGGGCTAGAGGAAAATACAGACCAGTAAATCATGCATTATATTTCAGTGTTCCAAGTGCTCTGTGGTGGTAAAATGAGTTGCTCTCAGAGCATGTAAGAGGATGGCCCCCCAGAGGTCTGGGATGCGGAGAAGAGTTTGTACAGCAGTGGGTGTTTCGCAGACAGCTGAAGGATGCGTAGGACCTGGCCAGAGGAGGCCAGGCACAGAAAAGCATTACAGGAAATCTAGGATGTGAAGGTCCAGAGCACAGAGGATTTGGCACCTTCTTGGCAAGAAACAGTTTAGTATGTCTGGAGCATGGAAGAGAGGGAATTACAAAAGCGAAGGCAGGAGAGGTAAGCAGGAGCCACATCACCAAGGGCTTGGCCGTCATCTTAAAGAATTAGGACATGGACAGATTTTGAATTCTAATAAAAGCATTTTGACTACCTTACTAAGAAAGGAAGTGTCAGCTGTCTGGATATGCCAGTCAGCTAAGCGAAATCTAAAGGACTAGACCAGACTACAATCCCTAAGAGTTAGAAATGTTGTAATTTCTGTCATATTACAAATAACCAGCATAGTGGCTGCTAATAGTACGCACTTGCAGATTTTCCAATGATTGAATGAATCGCAAGAAACTAGATGTCTAATGAGAAGCTTATTTACCATAATTTAAGCAATCTTTCATTACTATATAGCTCTTTTTAATTTCTCTCCTATTTTAAATGATGTTGAAATGAACATCCATGAATTTCGATCTTGAACTACAGCTATGTTTATTTTCTTAAAACAGAATCTTAGCAATGGAATTAGCATTTAATAATACAAATATTTTTAGGGTCATAATAAATAGCACTGAAAAAAATAATATTCCAATTACACTCTAACCAGCAAATATTTGAAAGTGCCTGTTACCCCACATCCTCAGCACAATTGGATTATTCATATGTTCAGTACTGATTTGTAATTATTGCATGAAATCCTGGGGAAGGGACTTGTATCATTATTATCTATTTTTTTTCTTTTGTTAAATATCTTAAACCATGCCTTATGTCCAGCACAAAATTGTTTGTTGATTTTCCTTTTAATTTTAATTTAAAATAAAAATATTTAAGCTATGGCTTTATCTGTGACTCTATTTTAGCTAATATTATAAATAATCTATTGTTTTAATTGTCATTTTCTTCTAAAAGTGCTATATCTGATGGTTAGAGGTAAATCAGTATATCTTTTCCTCTGAGCATGGTATTATTTCTGAATCATGAGCACATTTAACAAGTTAATAAAGTTATCTCTTTGTCTTACGTTTCAAATATATTTTTCTGTTCATTTGCCTTTTACTTTTATTCATAGAAACTTCTGGCAATCATTTATATTTTTGCTTTATATTTTATTCCCCCTGCTTTTCATAGTTTCTTTATTTTTGTGAATTCATGAGATTAATGCATTTATTACATTTTATTTTTAATTAAAAAACATTTAAGCTATGACTTTCTTATGAGCCAATCTTGGCTAAAGCTTTTTGGTCAACGTATGTTTTTTATTGTCATTGTATTTCTAAAATGTATGCAGTGTAGTGATTAAGAGCCGGAGTTAGATAAGTTCAAGAATTCAAGTTCTGGTCTCCCCACAGCTGTATGACATTCAGGTAGCTACTTCGCCCTTATGTACTTTAGTTTTCTGCTCTAAAAAATAATAGTGATAGCGATATCTACTCATAGAATATGCAAATAGTTACGAAGGGTCTGCCACTTTGCGCTGATATAGATGCCTGCAGTATAGTGACAAAGAAGCCAGGCCGTGTCATGGAGCTTACATTGTAGTGGGGAACTGACAGTAGACAAATGAACAAGTATTTACATTACATAATGTCAGGAAGTGAATTAGTGCTTGGGAGAAAAATAAGACATGGTAAGGATATACACGGGGCCCCGGGTTTGCCATTTTAAATAAATTGTCATGTGGTTATAATACATAAAGTATCTAAAGTACACTGTACACCAGGGCCTGGCATATAATGAATGCTTCAGTTTAACTTGCCTCTTAAACTCTCGAGTTATTCCTAGGAGTGTTTTGTTGGTGTGTTTTTCTGTTTTAAATCAAAGTGACATGATTATATTGACAGTTAATTTTTTAAAATTTTTGTTTGTTTTCTTCTTTTAAGCAGAGAATATGGTCTGTATATTTTCTGCATTTTGAAATTTTTGAGTATGCACTGTGGCCTAACACAGAAATTATTTAAAAACTATGCTGGAGGCTGTAAAGCTCATATTTCCTATCTAAGGATTATCAAACTAGACACCTATATAGTTATCTTTTAACTATTAAATTATTCATTGGATAAATTCTATTAATTATATTATTTAGATCATTTTCCTTCATTTTTCTTATTTGTGTATAAATGACTTAAAGAGATATGTTGTTACAATTTCTCTTTGTTTATCTAATAATTTTTGATTTATACATTTTGATATAATGATATTGAGGGCATAAATCTTTAGGATTTATATGTTTACTGTAGCTTGTACCATTTATCAGAATAAAATGACATTCTCTACGTTTTACTGTCTTTTGTTTGGGTTTAGTATCCAGTGAGAAGTCCATGACAGAATTTTTACCACGTAGTATACAAAAGGATCTTAGTGAAAAAATAATTTTCCTTTTTCTTTGTGTAAATTTTAAGGTCTTCTCTTCCATTTTTGAGTTTGCCTGACATTAATTTACACTTTTATTTTTTTCAGTGTCATTGCTCTTTAAGTGCATCTCTTTTAAGCAGCATGGGTTTTGATTTTTTTTTTTACCATGATTGAGAGTCTTTTAGAAGCTTTTTTTGTACTGTACTGTTTCTATGTTGCTATGCTTATTTTTTCCTTATTTGTGAGTTGGGATGTCTTCAAATTGTTTTTAAATTCAACTGATACTTTCTTTAAGTAAAAACACACATATGTATGTGAACACATATTTTTAAATCACTATTATGAAATAATCTGTATTTATTTTTTACTCTTCAGACTCTTCTTGTTCCTTCTGCCTGCCCCAGTAATAATCTAACCTCTGTCATAGCCAACATGTGCTAACTGTAGGAAGGCTTTCTAGCTTAGTCTAATGGATATCATCATAATGACTGTTTCTCTAGGACAGATTTGCTGCTATGTCCCAGATGCCTGCTAATACTAGAAATTTGCTTATCTGGTTAAAACATAGTGGCTTGATAGAAGCATTCAATATCAGTGATTATTAGATTACACACATATGCCAAATGACTATAAATGCAAGAAAAGATATAGGTATTATTTACTGCATAAGGATATGAATACAGGGTGACAGTCAAAGCGTTCTTTAGGCTGTCTAGTGTCTGTCTATACCACGTGGAAGAGCTCAGCTCAAAAGGTGGTGATGTAACTCGTAAAGGTGAATCTTATTGAATCAATAATGTTGATAGAATATAGGGGCTTAATAGTTCCTCTCCCCGGAAATTAACTTTATGCCTAGCTATTTATAACCCAACTTATTAGCAATCCCTTTGTGACACAATCTGCAGAGAATATCTGGAATCATATATGCACACATATGCCCACTCTCTTCATTCCTTTTTTAATAATTAATATTTGGGCACTCCCCAAATTTAGTTAATTTCCAGATATACACAATCTAAATCCAAGTCACTGAAACCAGCTCTCTGGATAGTCAATTTCATCATATTTAGCTTGGTGTTCTGAGATAATCCTCTTTAAGCCTGTGTCTTGTTGTATGTTTAGGATTTTCATGGAATGAATAACCTAGACTCCTTTTAAGAGAAAAAAATAATTAATGCACACTGGTCTAAGAGTCCAATTAGGGGCAAGGGTTTCTAACAAAGAGGGGTTATCTTCTAACCTCAAAAGATGTGCTCTTCATAGGGGGAACTTCATCGTGAAATAAAATGCAGTCAAGGAATCTGAGAACACAGTCTTAGAACACAGGTTGATTTTGTCAGGAAAGGATGCCTTTGTGTAATCACATCAGTGAATCAGGCCCTAGGAACCAGTTCCAATATGACCTACAATAAAAGAGGTAAAAATCTAAGAAAGTAAGTTTAATAAAAGAAAATAAACAAAATTATAACTCTGGAGGTACCACACTAAATGCAGAAAACTAGCTCCTTAGGTCCCCTTTCTGGTAGCCTAAATAGGACAGTAACAGTATTGGTAATGAGACTTCCTTCTATCTCCGTAAGACAACAGATCGTGTTAGTGGAGAAAGGAGACCAAAAGCTTCGGGAGACTTTTAATAGCCAAGAAGGAGAACCAGTGGATGTCCTTGGGCGTAAGATTGCCAGATAAAATGCTCAAATTTCATGTCTGTAGTCCCAGCTACTTGAGAGGCTGAGGCAGGAGGATCACTTGAGCCCAGGAGTTTGAGGTTACAGTGAGCTATGATGATGCCACTGCACTCTAGCCTGGGCAACAGAGTGAGACTCTGTCTGAAAAAATAAAAACAGAAAAACCATAAATAATTATTACTATATGTATATTCTATGCATTCGTTATTCATCTGAAATGCAAATTTGACTGGGCTTCCTGCATTTTTTATTCACTAAATCTGAAAACGCTACTCAGGAATCTTTCAGAGAAAGGGAAGCCTCAAGCAGCTTGGAATCTTCATTATTTTTACAAGTAAAAAAAAATCATCACCTTGCATATTTACAACCTCATCCTTAACTATCATCATGCAATTTGATTTGTCCTGAAAAAGCAAGTTTTTCTCCCCAAAATTGATAAAATATTCTTAAATCTTTCTAACATTCCCCTTTATTTTGCAGGATTATTACTTATTCCCTCATCAATGTCTTAATATGAGAACCACTGCCAGCACTTACATTCACTGAGTTCTCACTGATATCAAATTCAAGCTCCTTTTAAAAACATAACGTACAAAGGAAGAAAATACTAGCTAGTAAATGGCCAAATACGTAAGAGAAGACAGGAAAAAAAGAAAAAAACAATCTGGTAATTAAAAAAAGAAGAAAACAATAACTGTTTAAATCTGACCATTATAGTGTTTATCTTCTCTTGTAAGTAAATTAAAATTGAGTAAGCTCACTACATTTGCATATTTAGCTTAATCTAAGGATTTTCATGGCTTCTTTCTAATTCTCACACAGACTCATTTCACTGTGTATTTCTCAAGCTTTAAGATGAATGTACCCGTTTATCTTGTCATTTCAACAGTTTCAATTGAGAGGGTTTTTTAACTGATGTCAGTAAGAAAACAACTGCTACTTGTAAAAAGAGTTTGTGTTTGGCAGTTTGGAAACTAGATATTTGTTTCTCTTGCCCATTTTTCTCCCAAAAGGGAAACAGTAGCCTCCATTTTGTGAAAAAAAAGTGTACAATATGCTCAAAGATTCATAATGCAACACTGAATGTTGTGGCCTCAGTGTGAGTGTGTGTGTGTGTGTGTGTGTGTGTGTGTGTGTGTGTGTTTAGAGCTGGATGTAAACCACGGCATTAGACTCGCAGAGGTAGACTGAAGCATAAAAATTATCTTCCTAAAAATCCCAAAGGCAGAAGTGATAGGTTCCTTTTTGGGTCCCCATGCAAGAGCTCCTGAAGCAGCAGTTACAGAGAGGGAGTGAAATGCCTCCACAGGATATGCTAAACTTGCAGCCAGCTGACTCACTCCTAGCCCTCACACCATGGATTTTGATTTCACGATACTTGTGCTCCTGGCAACTCAAGCCCACTTGTGGCTCCAAGGAGCATCTCTTAAGGGTGAAGCCAGCTGGTTTGCCAGATGCTACACCTCCTGGAAAATGGAGAGAGATGTCCTGGCTACCCTGAACTACTACCACATCTCGTTGTTAGCATGCCTATGAATTTCCAAAATGCCATGGCTGCCTTTTGACAAGGCTGTTCACAATTCTGCCCTTTCAGGTTTGGCTTTTTGTGGAGAGGCACAGGGAATGCCAATATAGTAGGAAACCAAACAATGTTGGCCTATGAATTAGAAGTGACCAGCTTCATGTTCATGTTCACATGGACAGAAACATGCTTTGAATTCAGGGCTTTGGAGTAGAACATATCTGTGCCGTGGGCCTCTTTGATTGGATATTTTTTTGGATTAATTTACCCACGTTTCCATGGTCCCAATACCAGGATCACAGTGCTGAAAGGATTGTTGAGGCCTCCAGCCACCTGACCTTGAGCACATAACTTTACTTTTTCAGAATTGCTGTTTCCTTTGCTATAAAATAAGGAGGAAAGGATTGATTAGCTAATTTCTAAAAACTCTCCACTAGTCTCTTGGTAAGGGAATGTATTTGGCACTGATAGCAGAAATCCAACTACAGCAGCTGAACCACCTGCAGAGGCTTATTTTTCTCATATCAGAAGAAGTATGGGAGTTAGGCAGTGCAGACTGGCACAGAGGCTCCCCCACACCAGCAGGGAGCAATACTCTAATATTTCTGTTCAGTGAGTAACTTTTGATTTTATGCTTTTTACATGTGATTTCAAGAAGGTTGCTCTGTCTCCAGCAATTGCATCCAGGCAGGAAGAAAGGCAAAAGGCAAGTTTGAGAAAAGCATACCTCCTTGTTCAAAGTTTACTTAAAAGGTCCACCCAAAACTTATACTTAATCAGCCATAACTGTGTCACAGAGCCGTCCATAGTTGTAAGAAAGGTTGGGAAACATAAATTTTTAATTGGGTACATTGCCACTCACATGAACTTGCATTCTCTTAATAAATAAGAAGGGGAGAATAGACATTGGATAATCAATCTGAGCAGAATGTGCTATAATCTAAGATTCTATATTTTTTGTCATTTTACTGTCTTTAGTCAATACCTCTTTTAAATCATTGAGAACAAACAAAAACCATTTAAAAATTTTGTGAGGAATACTGAATTAGGAAGAGTGGTTCTGGAACAGTGACCTCTTGACCCTCCTAAAAATTGTCCCTTACTAATACAGTTTGTTTCGTTTTAGACCAATTTTTTCTTACTCTTTCTTCTTCTCTCCTTTCTTTGCTCTTTACTTATCTCATCTGAGCATAGTTATACCTGCCAGATAAGTTTTTTGGGAGGAATTTTTTTTTAACTTGTAAAACTTGTAAGTATTTTTAGTAACTTGTTTTTAATAACATTCGTATCATCTAATTGGCCCTGTCTTCTGTTCAAGGTGTGCCTCTTTTAATCTGTATCCACCTTCCCAAGTCTAGCCTGCTTAGATTCCTAACATCTATAATTTCATTGTCTAATAATAAATTCTTTCCTCTATTAAATCATTTCATGAAAATTCCCTTCCTGTGTTCTTCATTGGTGTGGAGGATTAAGTCATTATTTACAATTCTGCATGCCCTTCTTGATTTATAATTATTTATGCATGTCCTTTGTCATTTGACATTGTTATCACCCTCTAGAGTGGGCAGAGTATATTTCCCCTCCCCAACAATATTGAGTTTAGCTACATGTTTGGTTTTCACCAACAAAATGTGGGTGCCTGGGTGGCAAATGATCTCTAAATCCTGTGGTAATCCCGACATGATTTCCAAGATTTCTCGGAATTCTAGGGTTTATTCTAAAAATAACCACAATACAGCAAGGGGAAAATAGGGAGGTCTTCACAACCTAAGTCAGCCACAGAATTTCTGTTCACTCCAGCAGTTTGATTAAAGTAACTTCTCAGATCTATACATCCATTTTCCTCTTAGGTGGGACTCCAATGCCTTCTCAGCCAGCAACATTTAAGTATACAAATGTGGTAATGTTTTTGTATAAACTATGAGAAGGCCTTAAGAAAAGGTGATATGGAAATTTGAGGCATTATAATACTGAATAATTTCCCACACTACTTAGCTTCCAGAAAAGGGCAGTTGAGGACTTGGAAGGAAATTGGAGTTCCTCTCTTCTCCATAACTGACAATTGCACCTCGGAAAAACATAAGCATTGTCTCTATCAGCCCAGCTTCTAGAGATATGTCTGGGCACGCAACAGAAACACCACCTCAGCCCTGGCTCCTTGCCATTTATGGAGGAGCATCCTGGGAACAGTTGCATCTTCTGTTCCAGTGTCGACCAACAGGGCTCAAATGCCAGATTATTGGCAGGAGTCTGGAGAGAGTTGGGGAAGAGAGTTTTCTTCAGGAAGTCCAAACTGGCTACCTATGTCGGTGGCATGAGGAAATCCTGAGAGACTCCCTCTGCTCCTTGTCACTACAATTTCCCTATCTGCAGTAAACTAAACTAGACAGCAGCTGCATCTGGCCACCCTCAGAGGGGCAGCGGCTGCAGCTGGTTTCTTTCCCACAGGGGCTTTGCAGTTATATGGTGCCCACTCTGGCACCGAGTCAGCTGGCAGCCTTTCCTGCAAACTTCTTAGAATTCTATTTTCTGTGTTCTGAACACTTGCTGTTGTTCACAGTCATCCAGTGGCCAGTGGAAGTGATAGCCAGGAAGTGCATGTGGTTCAGTAAACCCTCTATAAGCATGAGCTCCCTCAGATACAGTGTGGCTCGCATGAGTAACAGGATGACTTGTGGTGAAGTTAAGGTAGCTGGGGTGTCTACCGAGAAATTTCCTCATACTCTGTTTTTCAACATGCAGGAAAAAAACAAATACGGAAGCATTTTTCTTTTTCTACTAAAGGGAAGTCAAGCTTCTTTTGCTCGTAAGGTCTGGGTTGTTCTTACCCATAAGGGGTAGGGGGGCACTAATCAGCCTTGTGTTTCTAGACAAAAGAAAAGCTGCTGAGCAAATCTGGGTCACTCAGGTGATCAACAGGCTTCTGTGTATTGATGGTCTATGGCCAGAGATCACAAACTCAAAGCCTTTTAGGGAAGAGGCAGACACGGAAATGACCAATGCTGACCTGGTAAGGTAAATTCTAGCTGACCTCTGGCTTTCTGGGAGACAGTAGAAAATGGTAGAGATTGAGCAAGATAGAGAGTTCTTGTCCTGCCTAAAGAGGGTTGGTGCCACTAAATTCCAGCTAGCTGTTCCTACAGTATTTGGGAACACAGAGCTCACTTCAGGAACAAAAAACAACAGCATTAATGGACATAGAAAAACAGAACTTTCCTCCTCTCCTGTTTGGGGACCAAATAAGCTTCCCAGGATTTTTCTATGATAGAATCAATGCAAAATCTTTGTACAATGCTTGATGTTGGATAGTCCTACAAGTTTGGGTTATTTGAGGACTGGACAAAAAACTGATAATTACATCCAATAAATTATAGTGCCTTGCACTAGATTGCTGCAGAATACTATTATTTACTAGTAAATTTTTTCAACAATGAAAATTGCTGTTCTAAGATATGTAAATGGGGTGAGTTTCGAATTGCTTCTACTGAAGAGAATTATAAAAAGAAGAAACTGGGGAATAGGTAGAGAAAAGGGAGACAAAATGAGTGACAGAAAAAAATAAGTGTTTTGCAATGATCCTGTAGAAAGGTAACGGCAGATAGGAGAGGCAAATCTCTATGTCAGGTCTGTGCTCTGGTGGTTTGTAGGGAGGGAGAGAGCTGAGGATTGTGCAAAAATATGGATAGATGCTTAGTGAGAAGAGGACACAGGAGTTAATAGCTCTGAGTCACACAATCAGTAGCTCTTGAGTATTTACTTGGAGAACCAGATGAAGGGTAAAAAGTTTTGCCTAATATATTAAAAATAAATATATGAATCTTTTAGGGAAAGTGATCCAGAAATATATGTATAATGCAAAGGATCACAAATAGAAATTAAGAGCAAATATGCATCATTCACAATTTAAGATTTTTAGTATTGTTAATTTGGCTTCTATTTAGAGAACTAGCTTTATTGATTTTTTTGTATCAGTAGCTGTGACAAACCACAGAAACCAAACTGCACTGGCTCTATTGGAAGATAATTTATTTGAAGGAAATTGGGTAGCTCACAAAATCATCAGGGATGCCATGGAGCCAAGTTTAGAAAAGGAACTAAAGAGACTAAAGGGAAGTAAGATGTGGTGAAGATCCTGCCATAGCAGCACCACCCCGTACTCTACCGTCCATGAACATTCACTGCTGGGACATAAGGCTGTGATTCCACAGCCTATTTCACAAATAGTCTAGGACGTGTCTTAACCTTTATTTTACTTCCTCAAGACTCAGTGTTTGGAAGCAGCATCTAACTGGCTGTTTAGGGTGATTTCCCTGCATCATGGCTGCCCTCAACCTTTGAATCCTGTAGTGGGAGGTAGACTTTTCATAGGAATCCCCCAATAGAGGAAAAGTCTTCCAAAATGAACATGCACAAAAAAATGACAAATGTCTTTTGCATTTATTAAATTTTATTTAGATTGTATAGTTTCTACTAACTTTTTCTCTCAAAGCAGTTTTCTTATAAAACTTTATTGTATCAGTTGTAAATTCTTGTATCATTGAGGACTTTATATAACCTAAGCCACATGATGAGGGAAAGATTAGTATACAATTGTGTGAACCTAAGTGAAACAGTGAGGATGGATAAAGCTGTTGTACAACCCATGACTGTTCTTTCTTTCCAGCTGAAGTCAACATTATTGGCACCACTGTAGCAATGGAAAATAGGAGAGGGAAGAGAAGTTGAAAGATAGAATCAGAGGGAGAAAGATAAAGAGAGAGAAAGAACAGATACACAAAAGAGCTGCTCTCTATCTAGAGAAACAAACAGGATGAAATTATTTAAGAACACTCACAATATTTGTGTCTTAAACTAAACACATAAATCATGAGTCATACAGAATGTGCATTGATCAGAGTCACTACTGACATTTCAGTGAGTAATAAATCTGGAGGGGGTGGATTTAGATCTAGCTCACAACAAAGAAAACCAATCTGGCCATCCATTTTTATCATTAGTCATTTATTCATTCATTTCTTCAACAGATATACAGGGGCACCTACTATGAACATAAGATTAAATAATTGATTACGAAAAAAGAGAACTGATGAGCAAAATCAAGATAAAAAGAAAAATGAAATGATAAACAATTAGGGACAAAAATAAAATAAAGTATTATATTTTAAACTAGTCTCATGTTTCAGAGACATTTAAGAGGCAATGGTGAATGGACAAGCTAATCCTAAAATTCTCATGGAAATGGAAGGGACTATGAAAACAATCTTGAAAGAAAATAAAAGATGTTGGAGGACTCCTAGTTTCAAACTTACTAGAAAGCTATAGTAATCAAGAGAGTATAATAATGACATAGGGTAGACATATAAACCAATGAGATAAAATTGAGAGTGCAGAAAATAAACTCATACACCTATGGTCAATTGATTTTGAACAATGATAACAAAACAATTGAATGAGGAAAATAATAATCTTTTTAATAAATGGAACTAAGAAAACCAGATATCCACATGCAAAGGAAAGAATTTGAACCTTTAGCTTATACCATACACCAACATTAATTCAAAATGGATCAAAGATCTAAATTTAAAAGCTGAAACTATAACTCCTTAGAATAAAATACAGGTGTAAATCTGCATGACCTTAAATAAGAGCAGTTTCTTAGATATGATACCAAAAGCATAAGCAGCCAATGACAAAATAGTTACACTGAGCTTTATCAAAATTAAACACTTTTGTGCACCAAAAGACATTACACAAAAAGTGAAAAGACAACCTCAAAATTGAAGAAAATATTTGCAAAGCATATATCAGATAAAGGTCTAGTATCCAGAATATATAAAGAACTCTCATAACTTAAAAACATGAAGACAAACAATATAATAATAAATGGACAAACAATATGGATAGGTATTTCACCAAATAAGATATACAAATGGCAACAAATGACAAGATAAGATGCTCATCATCATTTTTCATTAGGAAAATATAAATCAAAACACATCACACTCACAAAGATGTCTGGAACGAAAAGACAAAAACAATAAAATAGAAAACAAGTGGTGGGGAGGATGTGGAGAAATTGGATTTGTCATGCATTGCTGGTGGAAACATCATAAGATGATACATACACTGTGGAAAATAGTTTGACAGTGTATCAGAACATTAAACAAAATTACCAGATAACCTAGCAATCCACTCCTAGATGTATAGGCAAGAAATTGAAAACATATGTCTACTAAAAAATTATACAAGTAGCATTATTCATAATTACCAAAAATTAGAAACAGCTAATTTCCCCCAACTGGTAAATTGATAAACAGCATGTGATATGCATATGTAGTGGAATATTATCCAGCCATGAAAAGGAAAGGACTAAAGTACTGAATATGCTACTACGTAGATGAATCTTAAAAACATTATGCTAAGAAGCTGGAAGAAACCAGACACAAAAAGCCACATATTATATGATTCCATTTATATAAAATTTCTAGATTACACAAATCTACAGGAACAGAAAATAGATTATTGATTTCCAGGGGCTGTGAGAAGGGAAGTATTGGAACCGACTACTAGACTGCAATTATAATAGCTACAGGGTTTCTTTGTGAGGCAATGGAAATGTTCTGGAATTATACAGTGGTGATGGTTGAACAACATACTGAATACATGAAAAAACCCACTATGTTGTATACTTTTAAATGTTAAATTTTTTGTCACGTGAATTGTATTTCAATTTTTAAAAAGAGGGACAAAAGAGGAAACTGTAGCTATAAAACATGAAGAGGCTGCTATGAAACAGTATTTAGAAAGTAAGAACTATTCTTAGAGATTAAAAAAATAAGTGATGAAAGAAAATAAAAAATTCAATGGATTGACAAAGCAATAAATTGTACCCAGGTTAAGACCAATTTATTAACACAAAATGTAAAGTAAAGCTATAACTATATATAGCAAAAGGAATGAACCAAAAAATGTGAAATAATATTTAAGAGATGTGAAGAATAGTCCAAAAGGGCCCCATTGACCAAATACATTGCCTTTCAGACAGCAGATATAGCCCGTTAATTGCAATGGACTGAATTGTGTCCCCACAAAATTCATATTTTGAAGTTCTAACCCCCAATTTGATGGTATTTGGAGCTGGGGTCTTTGAGAAGTAATTAGGTCATGAGGGTGGACCTCTTATGAGGGGATTAGTGCTCTTTTTAAATGAGATATCTCTCTCTCAGCCATGTGAGCATATAGCAAAAAGGTGGCCATCTGCAAGCCAGGAGGAGAGACCTTACCAGAAATTGAATTACTGGCATCCAGATCATGGCACTTCCCAGTCTCTTGAACTGTGAGGAGTAAATTTATTTTGTTTAAGCCGTCCAGTCTTTGCTATTTTGTTGTAGTAGCCTGAGCTGACTAATATGATCATGAAATGAAATGAGTGTTCCACAACCAGCATTTTTAAAAAACAAAATGCAATTAAATGTGATAAATCAGAATGCAGCACATATAGTAATAGGCATGTGCATGCATGTTTGATAGGATGTAAAATGTAATTCTTTAGATTATGGTCAAATGTCCAAAAGTTGATGATGATTTAATAAAATATTGATCAGATAGAAACATTGACAATGCAAGGTGTAATTAAAACAAATAATAAGAAATAATTTCCTCATATAGAAAAAAGGCACAAGATCTGTTAGTTTGAAAAGCCAAATACTTATGAACAAATGAAAACAACTACACTTATAGTTTGAAGGATAATTATACATATTCAACAACTTAGAGAGCAAAGAATAGGGCAATGCTATCTTCAATTTTCTCCAGGATAAAAGAGTCAAAACGAAAACTTTATGCCTGAAACACATCAATCAAATGGGAGAGAAAAATATAGGTGCTTGATGACAAACAAGAACTTAGAACATCTACAACCCACACACTCTTTATGAATAAAAGAAATTATTCAAGAAGGTACTCCAACAAAATGAAAAAAATGCAAGCCAAGACAGTGGATGACCTAGGTTATATATTTAAGTATCATCCAGAAAAGAAGGAAGCTTAAAAGTACTGAAAAAAGAATCCATTAAAATGAGATGCTAGGAAAATTTCCGTACTACAGAGTTTAAATGATACTGAGTAACAATTCCTTCTCTGAGTTGAAAACATTTCATGGTTCTACAGTGAATAATATGTATATAATTAAATGCTGTGAATTCTGGGTAGTGAATTTCAATTTTTGAAATCAACTGATAAAACATGAAAGATATACAGGTATAAAAGTGATAAACATTAAGATAAATCTTAATGTAAATATGGTAACATAAAAGACAAAAATGACTTAGAGATTAGAAAATGGTGGAAAGAATGATAATTACTCTAATTCTCTCATTTTCATATCAGGAAATGAATAGAAACTGTCTAAAGTCAATAAACCAAAAAATAGAGGTTAAAGTAATAAAGGCAAGAAGTAGATAAATAAAAAATAATATGACCAGAAAAGTAGAGAGAGCATAAATATTTTTAGCAATGGCTCATTTCATAGGCCATTTAAGGGGCAATAGGGCTGTGTTTGTGCTCCTAGTGCAGTCCTCTGAAGGAGTATGTAGTTGATTAATTAAGTTGATGGCCTCAACTAATGGGGCCTTCCTGCATTCAGGCCTCGTGCTCTGTAGGTTAGTAGTCCTCTCCCACTACGACTCTGTGCTTAAACATGTGATTTGCTTTTGGTCACTGATTTCTTCACAGAGTTAATGCAAGCAGAGGCTTGAAAATGCATTTTATATTTCCCTTTCCTCTCTTGCTTCCTTTAATTGCCACGAGAACATGCCCTGGCTAGTTTGTTTCTGCTGGATAAAATATATACAGCCAATTCCTAACGACTACCCAAGGGTTTATTCTTGTCTTCCCCTTTTCCATTTGTATTAATCCCTTCTCTGACAGCAAGTGCTTAATCCGCCTGTGTGTAACTGATGTCTGGACCACGCTGGACACCTCTGCAGCCCTTGGTTCTGCAGCCTCTAAGCATCACCACTTCTTCAGATCCCAGCATGGCTGCTCCTCGGCCCCTGGCCCTGCCACTGGCTCCTTGTGCATGACTGAGGACGACGCTTCATCCCCAACCTGCCACCCCACCACCCTCTCAGGCCACACTGCTGCCTCCTAGGGCGGGGAAAGGAGCAAAAGGGAAGAGAAAGAGAAGCTTCAATAAACATTTCTATTTAAAATAATTTATTTGGCAAAACTAACTCAGGACAGATGATCTTTTCACTTATTAGGGATAGTAGGAGAGAGAAAGGATTTCTTAATCTTATTAAAAAAAAAACCTCTATTTTGGATGTCATTATTATTGGTGAGACTCTTCTACTGGGATCACATCTTCTCCCAGGTATAAATAAAAATCGAATTCAGGTACTAATTTGAATTGTTCAGCAGTGATACCGTAAAGCATAACTATTTGTCTAATGCCTACCATATTTCAAGAATATAAAATGTCTGCAAGCCAATAAAATACCGTTCCACAATCACCAGATGAACAAATTTAAAAATTTTTGACAATGTCAAGAATTGGCAAGACTGTGGAGAAAAAGCAACTTTCATATCCTGCTGGCAGAGAATAAATCAATATATTTTGAAGAACATTTGGAAAATGTCTAGTACATTTGAAAATGTACCTTTATTCTGACGTACATTTCCTAGAGAAAATGTGCAGATAAATGTACTAGAACTACTGATATCGATATAACCAAAAGCTTAAAATATAATATGTAGCCAAAATAGAAGAAAGAAAACAACATAGCAGCATTATATAATCACTGATAAATTTTTTGCATGGAGTTTATAAATATGCTAAATAATTCTGCATATTATTTATGACATACATATCTATAATAATAATATAAAAATATGCATGGGGATAATAAATACCAAACTCAACACCATGACTATCTCAAAGTAGAGAGTGGTCCTTAACTATATCTGAATTATTTTATATTAAAAAATATAAAATGAACATGGTTAAAAATTGATAAAGTTATGTAATTAGTAAACAATTATTTAAGCCTTTTTAAATAAAACTTTCTATATGTCTTAACACAGGCACACAAACCAAGGAAGATCAAAGCTGTTGGGATGGTAGAATATCTGGGGAAAGATGCATATAAATAAATGAGATAAACACTGTTTTACAAAACAGTTACAGTCTCCACTCTTATAAGGTTAAAAATTTATTAGAAGAGGCAGACATTAAGTAAATAAAGGTAAAATAGAATTAGCACCTCTGGTAAGTGCTATGAAGTATGAATAGCACTTACTGGAGGTGAAAGACGAAAGGTATGGTGTAGCGAGGGACGTCGTCTCTGAAAACAAAGTATCTAAGGGGAGGCCGAAAGGATGAATAAAAATTAACCAAAAGCAAGGTGGGATAAAGAATCTTCCAGGTACGGGGAATATCATGTGTAAAATCTCTGATGCCATGAATAGATTGTCAAGCTAAAGGAACAGAAAGGACATCGTATTGCTGAGCAGAGTGAGTAAGTGGAAATTTCAAGACACAGGACAGATGCCAGATCATGTATGGCCTTCCAGGCCATGACCAGGAATTTGGATTTTGTCCTGGGAACGATGGAAAACCATTGAATTAGTTTAGGAAGGAATGTACTATTTTATATTTAGAAAATTACTTTGACTAATAAGTGAAGAATTGATCTGACAGGAATAAGACCTTCAAAACAATAGTTTCAAACTACCATATTCATACAAGTATTGGGTGTAATTGCTTGCAATGATCTTAGGTTAATGACTCATGTCTGGAGACACAGGAAATTGATAAGAGTATGGACTTTTGAGACAAAATGCATTGAATCCAAATTTTAGTTCCATCACACACTAGCTCTGTGATCTTCGGCAATGATTATAATAGATTACATTTACTAAATGCTTAAACTGACATCAACTTAACTTTGATTACTAAAAAAGTAAAACAACAGTAACTGTATATTTAACCTCTTCTCCATCCTCACATTTTGAATTTTGATGTCACAATTTACAACTGTTTATATTGCATATCCCATAACCAATTGTTGTAATAATTACTATTTTTAATAGTTTTGTTTTTTAATCTTCATATGAAAGATAAAAGGGTTTTACATACCACAGTTACAGTATTAGGGTATTCCAAGTTTGATTATACACTTAATTTTGCCAGTGAGTGTTGTACCTTCAGATGTTTTTGTGTTACTCATAAGTATCCTTTTCTTTCATTTTGAAGAACTCTTTTAACACCTTTCAATTAAACAAGTCAGTCGCAGAGGTATAGCAGAGAAATAAGAGAAAAGAGCAAAAGCCTTATCTTTTTAGCATTTCTTGTAAGACAAGTCTGGTGGTGATAAAATCTCTCAGTTTTTTTTTTTGTTGTTGTTGTTGTTGTTGTTGTGAGTCTTTATCTCTTCTACATTTTTGAAGGATAGCTTTGCAGAGTATAGTATTTTTGTTTGGCAGTTTCTTCCTTCAGTGCTTTGAATATATTGCTGTACTCCCACCTGGCCTGTAAGGTTTCTACCCAGAAGTCTGCAGGCAGGTGTATTGGAACTCCCTTATAGGTTATTGGTTTCTTTTCTCTTGCTGCTTTCAGGATCCTCTTCTTGTCTTTTACTGTTTGATTATAATACGTCTTGGGGTAGTCTTATTTGGATTGCATCTTATTGGTGAACTTTGACCTGGACATTTATATCTGTCTCCAGGTTTGGGGAATTTTCTGTTATTATTTATTTAAATAAACTTTCTGTACTCTGTCACTCTCTACTCCCTCTTAAAAACTGATAATCCAAATATTTGCCCTTTTGGTGTTTTCCCATAGATCCCGTAAGCGCTCTTTGTCCCTTTTCTTGTTTTCTTTTTTCTGCTCAGATTGTATATTTTCAAATGTCCTGTCTTCGAGCTCACTGATTTTTCTGCTTGATCAATTCTGCCATTGATGTTCTCTATTAGTTTTTTTTTTTTTAAATTTTATTCATTGTGTTTTTCAGCTCCAGGATTCCTGTTTGATTTTTAAAAATTATTTCAACCTCTCTATTAAATTTCTCTGATAAATTTCTGAATTAATTGTTTCTCTGAATTTAGTTAAAACTCATTGAGCTTCCTTAAAACAACTGTTTTTAATTCTTTCTCAAGAAGATCATACCTCTCTGCCTCTTTAGAGTTAGTCACTTATATTTTTCATTTGGTAATTTCACATTTCCCTGATTGTTCTTGATCCTTGTGGTCATGCACTGATGCCTGCACATTGAATATATAGGTATTTATTCCAGTCTTCACAGTCTGGCCTTATCTGTGACTATCCTTGTACAGTAAATATGTCCAGAAATTCTGAGCAGATTGTCTATTTTGGTCTCTGAGCCCATGAGCACTGTAACCATAGCAGTGCTAGAAAGTACTCTAAGCCCAGTTCTGCAGGGGCTGGCACCAAGGCTTGCAAATTGGTTACTGTGCACCCACCCTGCAAACTTTGTTTGTAATTTACCCATGGTAGGCTATTCCTACTGGCATTTGCACTACTTCCCATGAGAAAGGACTGCAGAGAGCCTACTACAAAGAGTTTCATAATTAGGGGGAAGTTAAATGCCCACCTCTCACTTACTTTTTTCATGGTAGAAACTGTGCATCCAAGAGACTTTTCTCTGTGTGGCCCTGTGTAAGTTTGGAGGAAGGGTGTTGCAGTCACAGAGCACAATTTTCCTTACCATTTGATCACAGTTTTTTTCTCATCTCTGAGATCCAAGGTAAGATCACAGCTTTGCTCCCAAGTTCTGGGATATTCAGAGTGGTAATCGTGCCATTGGATAATTGCTAACTGAAATTCAGTGGAGAATAAATGAAGAACTCCTAATCCACCATTTTGCTGACATGATTCCTTACTGATGATATGCTGTTGCCATGGTAATACTGCTCAGTACAAGAGAAGCCACACGTTCAGACATTTGGTGTGTGTGCTTGGCTTCATGTCAAGTGTCTAGTTGTTTAAGTAATATTCTTGTTTAAAATTTTAAAAGTTTGAAACAATAAAAACACTAAGTCAAGTTTCTCTAGTTGTGAAATGTGTTAATTAAAGATGACAAAGGAGGGGTTTTGGTCAGAAGGAAGTTCTAAATCATCCTGTCAGCCCAGGAACCACTCATGCCTTCTGAGGGGGCTCAAACTAAGTTCTTATTTTATACCAGACACTATGCTAAGAAATTTTATATTTATTATCTTATTGAATTCGCAGAACAAGCCTATGGAGTTAGGTATTATTATATTAAATTCTTTAAGGTACATATAAAAAAAACCTTGAGATTTACAAGGTTTATTAAGTTACCCATGCCATACAACTAAGTAAGTGGTAAGTCAGGTTTTGAACTGAGGCAATCTTGAAACTCATGATCCGCTGTGCTTCCTTATTTCATCTATGAATTAGGTATAAAGGGAACAATTCATGGAATTGACACAAGATTAATTAAGATAACTTATGTGAAATTGGGAGTCTAATATTAGCACAAAGTTCCTGTTTTATATTTATTTTAAAATAATAATATAACCTTGCCTTTTTTACAGCAATGTTTTAAAATTTTCAAAGTGCTTTAGGTGTTCATGAATTACAAAGTCCAGTAAGTTAAGAGACATTGAGAACAATTAATGTGATGCAACGATGAATCATTTCTACTTGCCTAAAGTCATAACTTTTCGCTGACATCATTCATTGCTCAGTCATCAACAATCGTATTTGGAAAATACAAAGTGGAAGTAAAGAACTGGTGACGTGTGGGCAATCTTTAACCAAAAAGCCAAAATACTAGAGCTGGAAGGAACTGGATCAACTGGACAGCTGACAAAATCAGTGACTAGAAAGGTAAATATAGGGTTAGTAAATATTTTTTTTAATTTAATACTGTGATTGTTTGATAATATATTCACAAATATACATAAATAACATGAATTGATGATGAAACAGAGGTAATAGGGTCAATATTTCTAATCCAAAATGCTTGAAGAACAATTTGTGGTAACCATGCCCATAGTCTTTCTACTTGATCTTTCTCTACTAGGGATAGCATCCAAGAGGTACCACTTCTAAAAATATGATACCTACTCTCATATGCACATACTACTTTATGAATTATGGAGCAACTCAGAAAACATCTTGCAGCTTAATAATGATGAAGCAATGATTATCATTATTTCATGAGCACTAAAATCATATTAAATTACGACTATATCTTGGTAGACTATATTCTTTCTACACAACAAATTAAAATCAAATACTATATCAATCAGTCTAGCACTGACTATAACTGCAACCCTATTTCCTAGGACATCCATTCCTAAGTGCCAATCTTGGGATTTCAAGACAGTCAGATAATTTAAATAAACCCATTTTCTATTTTGCATTTTCACAATTGCCTTAGTTCTCCATTATACTCCATATGTGAAAAGACAAAAAATACATAAGAACAATTGAATCTAAACAGCAAAACCCTTGGAAGTATACACTGAAAAAAAAATGTGTTCTCTTTACTCTTAGGTAGAAGATCAATAAGATAACAATAAAGTGTAGTGAGGGAAATAACGATAAAGTGTAGTGGGCTTTTGCATCAGATACAATTGCCTTCACATCTCATTTTGTCTGGCTGGTAACCTTATCCAAGTCACTTAACTGCTTGAGCCTCAGTTGCCATGTTTGAAAAATAATGTGTACCTCATGAGGTTTTCCTGAGGATCAAATGAGGTAATATATATAAAGTGTCTATAGGCATGCTTGGCATATAGTAAATGCTCAAGAAATAGTACTTTTTATAATATTAGTATTACTATTATTAGCGAGTATTGTTGAGGTCTCTAAAGTCACATATCATTACTTTTCAACTTCTTGTTACTTCCTAATTGTATAGTACATGAAGTTTAATGCACTAAAAAAATGCTCAGTGCTTAATGAAATATTGAACAATTCAACATTTTCTCAGCGGTTTCCAGGGTCAGCATTCAGTGAGGAAGGGGCCATGGCGTTGCCTCCATGCTTGGTTTTATAAAATAATGTAGCCCTCCATTAGGCCCCCAAAGAGAAGGTAACTACTCTAGACTTGCTTATTAGGAAAACTTTTGACATCTATGATCAAAGATATAAGAAAGGATTTTATCTACCAAGAACCCAGCCTGGGATATTGGATTTTTCTCTTGGTCTGAAATATGTTCCTCTGTAACATTCAATGCAGTGTGTACCATAGTCATCTTCTTTATGTTGTGCAACATTTTTATTTATAGTGTAAACTATGTAATAATAATACTATAAGCTCTTTGAGGACAAAAAGTCTTCATATTTGTCTCTGTATTTCTGGGATATAAGCAAAGGCAACACATAGCAGGTATTCACATGACTAGGTGCCTCTTTCTGAGATAATAAGTACTGAAGATATACCATACATAAATCTGATACTTATACAGATTATCTCATTTAATCCTTATGAGATCCCTGTGAGGTAAGTACTATCACCTTTCCATTTTACACATGAGAAAATTGAGGTTTAGAAAATTAAAGTAACTTGTTCAAAATTACATGGCTGCTAAGTTTTTCAGCCAAATTCAGCCTATCAGATTCCAAAGCCCAGACTGTTAACCACTACTTTAAATATGTCTCTTCTCTTTTGGGCTTGTGTGCTGCCCCTTCCAAGGTGGTCTTTCCTACCTATTGAAGTTAAGTGTCCTTCTCTCTTATTCCAATAACCACGTTCTGTGCATTTCCTTCAAAGCATTCATCCTAATTTGTAATTATACGTATTTTTGATTCACATACCTATTTTGCTTGTTTGTTTCCCCAACAGACTGCAATTCCCTCAAAGTAGGGCCAGCTCTGTTTTATTCACTAATCTATACCCAGCACCTCATAAGCTGCTTAGTGTATAGTTAAATGCTCAAAAAATGTGTGAAAAAAGATGGAAATTAAATGCAGAAATAAATTAATGAAGGTCAAAGGAAGTATTACTTCCTTAGGAACGAGAACTGTGACTATTCAAACTAGTTTTCCCAGTATCTGGCATAATGCCTGACATACCGGGAACTTAATAAATATTTGTTGAATGAATGAATGTCCACAGATAAGTGGGTTATATATAAGCAGACTTATTCCTATATTTAAGTTATAAATTCGTTCTGCAATTAACAAGCAAAACATTAATAGTGATCACATACACTTCCTTTCTCCTAGGGAAAAAGAATATTAAACAAAATTGGAAATAATTTTAAGCATTTCTAGTTTTTCCCATAAAGATTTTCTGCCCCTACTTTCTGTGTTTTTGAATTCACTCTTATTTTGTAGCTAAATTTATTTCTAAACTCTTCTAAAGCCATAATCTCCCTCTTTCTCTCTTTATAATTCTCTTCCTGCAGACCTGTGGCCTCAAAGTAAGGCCCCTGTCCCTTCCAAGACCTACTGAATCAGAAATTCAGGAAAGTGGGGACGATGTGTTTTAACAAGCCCCTACTACAGCCCTTGTTCTTAAGCATGGTGAACATATAAGAGGCTGTTAATACAGATTCTTGAGCTCCACCATCGAACTGTCTGATTTATTAGGTCTTGGAGGGGCCTAAGAATTTGCATTTGCATTTCTAACAAATTCCCATGTGATATCAAAGTGCTAGCCGGGGGATCATTCTTTGAGAAAGATCAACATAGAGTTTAGATGTCAGTCTAGAGTTCTCAAGCCTGGGTGTGTATTTGAATCACCTGAGGATTCAGTGTCCAGGCTGCACTCCAGAACAATCACACCAGAATATCTGGGTATGGATTCATTTTTTATAGTTCCTCAGTGTTCCGAAGTATAGGCCAAGTTTGAGAATCATTGTAGTTCAATGCTTCTCAAACAATGTGCATTCTATTGACTAAAGACTGAGGTGGGCCCCTTGCTCATTAAATGTAGTCTGGAGAGCAGTAGCTTGGACATCTCCTGTGACTTATAAGAAATGTAGAGCTCTGGCCCCACCTCACACCTCTGCTTTAGAATTTGCATTTAACAGAACTCTGAAATAATTCTTAAACATATTGGAATTTAAGAAGAATTAGAGACCACTAAGGATAAAAAATCCATTAGAAAAGAATCAACAGAATCCAAGATTTACCACTTAGAATCAGATAGAAAGCAAGTATTCTCTTTGGTGGTCTTTGAACTCTGACTTGGGAGTCCTCTTCTAGTCTTTCTAAGGCCTTTTAATTAAATGTGTGCATGTGCATGTGACATGAGAGTGTGTGTAGACACGTATCACATGTGAGTGTGTGCTTTTCCCAAGTCCTTTTCTTGCTTACTTGCTTGCTATTATCCTTATCCTTGCTGTCCACATTTTGCACTGGATGGTACATCATACCATTCCACTTTCCATTCATTCAAGGTCTTCAAGCTTCATGAACAATGGAAAATTTGCAGTCCCTTTGTGGCTACATCACAGAGTACTGTGATTTCCATAATTTTAGAGGAGCTGGAATCCCAGGGAATGAGGTAGTAGTGGGTGGATTCATCCATAGGGGAGACAGATGTGTTAGGATGAGATGGGTATTCCTTCCTAATTCTACTAATAACCGAAGCACAAGAACCACCAGTCTCTTTATGCTTTTAGAACAGATGGAGAAAATTTTTAAACTGCCTCTGATGAGTCAGAAATCCAAGTTCTATTCTGAGTACTGTGACTTTGGAAAGCTTGTTTATCTCAGCTTCAACTAGTCAAGTTGTGGAATAACTTTCCCTTTAAAAAAGAGAAGTAATAGAAAGCAGCAGTGCCAACAGCCAAGTTCACTTTTTCCCTGTTACTCTGAGGAATAAAAATGGCTGGGTTGGCATCAGTCTTTAGCTTTGGAGAAGAAGATAGAATGGAGTATAGAAACTCTAAGCATTTCTTGCTGAATGAAAAAAAAAAAAAAAACAGCATGAAGAGAAAAAAGAGAGAGAACAGAGTCTGTGCATACAGAAAAGCACTACAGCTGTGTCCTTAAAATGACAAGAGGAAGGAAATAATTGAGGATCAACTGGAAAGTTATCCCTGGATAACTAAAGCCCCAGTAAAGAGAAAATAATAATAACTAACATTATGTAATACTTTACTTTTTGTTTCATTTGGTTTCACAATTTTATGAAGGACCTATTATTTGATTATTTCCATTTTACAAGTTTAAAAACCTGAAGCATCAAAGGTCAATGTCCTAAACAAAGTCACACAGATCATAAATGTCAGACGTAGAGGATAACCATATTATATGGCTTCAAATTCTATAGGGTTTCTTGGAAATATTATCTGCTCCCCACTGCTATTAGGCCTTTGATGATGCCTGTTCATAATCTTTCACTCTGGTGGCATTAATGATTCCCCCTAAGAGAAATTTTATGAGGACCCACGGGGGAGACAAAGAAGGCAGGTAAGTGATCTTCCAACTCAGTGTTTTCTGAACATCTCTCGAAAATAAAAATCGCTTGGGTACCTGTTAAACATTCAGTTTTAGCAGGCACTTATCCTGAAGATTCTGATTTAACACATTGACTGCCACACTAGAAAATATTTTTTCCTCTGGGGCCATGGTGTTTTATTAAAACAAAACAATCCTTTCTAATTTATTATATTTATTGTTTTCTGTAAGTGAGTTATATGCAGTGCAATCCACATTTTTAGAATTATCAATATTATTTGTAACAATAAGAACATCAATAAGTAAAATTTTCATGAACCAACTGCAGGGCCTTGCTTCACACAGCCCGGGGCTCAAAACTAGCCTGAGTTAAATACAACTCACATGGCAGTCAATGTGTTAAAGTGTCTTGGATGGCCCTGGGCACTTATATTTTTAAGTTTGTCTTAATTAGTTCAGGTTAATAAATATAAGGCTGCTATAAAAAGCTATCATAGACTGGGTGGTTTTAACAATGAACGTATATTTTTCACAGTTCTGGAAGCTGGAAACTCAAAGAGCAAGGAGCTGATAGATTCAGTGTCAGGTGAATCTGCAAACCACTTCCTGGTTTGGAGATGGCCATATTCTTGCTGTGTTTTCACATGGCAGAAAGCAAAGAGAGAGGAAGCAAGCTTTCTCCTGTCTCTTTGTAGAAGGGCACTAATCCCATCATGAAGTCTCAAACCCCATGAACTAATTACTTCCTAAAAGGCCCACCTCCTAATACCATCCCACTGGGTGTTAAGGTTTCAACAGACAAATTTTGGAAGACGTAAATATGCAGTCCATAACAAGTACATACACCCATGTTTTTCTTTTCATTGAAGAAGATTAGGAAGAATTGATCTTCTTAATGCATAAATCTACAATTGTGGTTAGAATAATAATTAAATGAAAATATGTTATTTTAACATTTCCAATACTGGCCTCTTTAATCCAAAGTATATCCAGGCATTCCCTCTGCAGCACTATATCAATCTTATTTGTAATTTTTGTTTTCTTTATTTATTTTTTGTAGAGATGGGTTCTCACTATGTTGCCTAGGCTGGTCTTGAAGGACTCAAGCAGTCCTCCTGCCTCAGCATCCCAAAGTACTGGTATTGCAATCATGAGACACTGCATGCGGGCTAGTATTTTTGTTTTAATAAAACGATCTGGTAATTAAAGAGATGTTTGATATGATATGATCTATGAATAAGGATCCTGGCTCAGTGTAGGTCTGAGCCATCTGCCCTGCGCTTACATACCACTTGGATACAAATGTGTGAGGTTAAAGCTTTGATACTTTAGTTGAAATAATCTGGCAACTCTTTCTAGAATTGAATAACCCTTGCTCTCAGGAAAAGAATTTCATAGAATCTAAATCTTTAGTATGACAATTTAGCTTCTTTTGAGAGTATTTCTAGCTTTCTGTTGTTGATGTTTATTGCCTCCAGTCTTCTTTTTTTTTTTAATAGGCAGGGTATAAATTCCAGCAGATAAATAACCAAAAAGCTAGGTTGGAAAGACTATCTGGAAACCAGATGGGCAAGGCCTGGGAATCTCTGCTGTTGAGCACTGTGTTCACTGATGAGGATTTATGGAGCTAGGACGGAACCGATTCAATGTATAGGCATTGAATGAGAACATATGCAAGTTAAATTACAGCATATGTGGATCACAGGAGTTGTCAGAGAAGGAAGTGGCGATAACATAACAATTTAGAAATAATATAAAGAAGCTAGAGGCTAAATAAATCATGGCAATATAATTTAGTTAGGTTAGCTTTAGTAAGAAGAAATAACAAGAATGAAGTTCAGAGCAATAATGATAACAAAAAGACTAATTGGTACTATTCAGCACTCAACAGTGTGCCACAAAGTATTTTAAACACTTCACTTGAAATACCCTAATTAATCTTGAAATAAGAACTATTGCTATCTCTATTTTATAGATAAAGTATTCAACAGTAAAGCCATCAGGTCCTAGGCTTCCCTATTTTACAAATAAAGAAACTGAGGCAGAGAGAGGTTAATAAATTTGACTATGGTCAAAAGTTTCTAAGTAGCTGAGGCAATTGGGTTCAGAGGGAAACAATATGTGCTCTGAAATTCTACCTCAAGGAAGTTCAACTGACCTACAGACTTCACGCCCTGTCCCAGGCCTTTCGGCCTTGATCCCTACCATCGCTTTAGACAGTCTTCTCTTACTGAAATCTTCAGTTACCAAATGACAGCCAACTTCTGGCACCCAACAAGGCCCCTTCTAATGTCTTCAGTTCCCTACCCCAATGGGGAATTCATTCCACTGAGGAATAAAATGGGATGATAAAAACTGTAAATCATACGAACATATGCAGAATGAGGTAGTATGATGACAAATTTCTATCATATTTGCAAAACATACACAACTAATGTTTATAATTCAGAACCAAACTCCATGTCCTTCATAAATTATAGTGATTAAATTTAATCAAAGGTAATGACTACATAATCCCAGACATAGTTCATCTACATCTTTTGAATATGTTAAAGTCTTATTGAGAAAGGCTCTTGGACCCTCTAGGGATTACTGTCCATGTCCTAGATGCTGCTGGAAAATTAAAATAGGTCTGTTCAAGGTTGGTGCATCCGAGGTGAGCATGAAGATGTTGTCTTACACAGGTACTGAGCATCTACAATTTGCAGAGTCCTTTTGCTTTTCTTCTCACCTCCCCCCATCCAGTTTAAAAAGGAGCCTAAGAATTCTGAGTAAATAGGGTACCCTCTTTAGTTATTACAAAAATCTCCCTTGCAATTCAAAAGAGATCCCCCCTGGAAATAGTTGTAAGGGGGTTTTAGCTATGATAAGATATGCACATTTATGTGGAGGAGTAAAGATTGATTGACTCTTTTACTCTATGAAGAGAACGAGGTTATTTATCGATTAGATGTTTTATAGCATCTTTCCTCTGAAAGGTTCAACTTATGCACAGTAGGGGAAAAGTTTGTCCAAGGGATATAATTTATGAAAGGTGAGGGAAATAGTAAAAAATCATCAGGAAATATACAACTCTCTGAAAGAACAGGTATAGAAAAACGCATGTGTCAGAAAATATATTATCAATGGACTTAGAGAAAAATCTGAACTCCAGTTTATCATGAGGCAAAAATGGTCAAGAGGCATGCATGTACACTCACAGACATACACACACACACAATTAGGATTTTAGAAATAATTAACTGAAAATATTTTAAATTAAACTAATAACAGCACATGGAGTCTGTGACCACTGAGCTACTCTGCCAAAGAGCAAGGCCCAAATTTCCAGAGCTCAATAATTCCAGATTCCCATTTTTTCTTCCTCCCAGCAGGAAAGTCTCTTTACAAATAAGAGGGGGACAAACAGAGAGTAAATCCTTCTCTCCCTTCTGCTTCTCCCAGGCACTGCGCTGCTTCCCAGTTTTTCCCATTCTGAGCCTTTGGCTTTGGGAAGTAAAAATTGAGGTGTCTTTCCCATCTATGTCTAGTTTCCTCTCTGCCACAGAAAGGAATGGACAGAGCTTCGGTTACTTGTTTGAATGGGAAAAAAGGGGGAATAGGGAAAAGATAGAGAAATAAAAATTATTAGGTCAAAATATTATCCATTTACACACATTCACCTCAACAATATAAAGGACAATGAAAGAGAAAATTGCTGGATAAATGTAACAAGTAAAGAGCTAAAGGCTGGAGAAGGAACAACTAGCTTTAACTGAGGGATTTTTTTTTCTTTTCAACAATGTGCTGGAATACAAATACTCTAGAATAGCCAAAAACTCTGAAGGGTTTATTAATCCTTATATGCAAAGAGAGAATAAATCATCCATGGCAAACATGCCACTCAGTGCCTAGCAATATATTTAAAGCACTGTAATGTCTTTCCTCAATTAATTACTTGACTACAACAATGCAAAATGATTCCTCATTTTTTTTTTGACTTAGCTATCAATGTTAGGGAGAATATGTACTTAATTTGGCCCTTTGGTAATTATAGCCTAGAATCTTTATCATAGATAAGCTAAGCAAAATAATACTCAAGTTTCAAGGTTACCAATAGGCTTAAATGAGAAAATACATGTTAGTTTATTTTGTAAACTGTAAACCAATAAAATATATGTTGTTGTTATGTCCTCCTTTGCAACATATTAACATGCACCTATTAGCTATCAGCTCAATTTCCATCCCCGTCCTCTGCCCTGTGCACTTTTCTTACCCACTTGAAATTCATATCTGTTCTGTCTACTGTCATCAGGTGAGTTGTTTCTCCTTGATGCAAGCCTATCATTGCCTTCAGTTCTCTCTGCTCACATGACAGCTCCATCTCTTTGCTGCTGATTGGCTGCTGTTACAGGTGATGGAGGCTGATGCAGATGGATTCCAGCAGCTCTCATGAGTATTTTATGTGCTTCTGCTGATTTACAGCCAGTTCAGCATTCCTTTAAATGGCCATAAATTGGATTGATGTCATAAATCATATCTAGAGAAAGTGCCTGAGTCCCAACTCAGGCAGCTATGCTAATGTCTGTGAAAATAACAAAGAAACATCCTCATTCAGGCCAGACTCTACCGCATTAAAAGGCCAAATTGTAAGGAGCTGTCAGTTACTGAGAGGGGAAAAGGTAAAAGGGGGAGAAAGGTCTTTGTAGGGATCATTAATAACACAGCCAGGGAGGAAGTATGGATGTGTGTCAGTGAAAATAAGCGGGGGGTGGGGGTTGGAAGGGGCCACTGAGAGAGTGATAAAAGAGAGTGCTGTATATGGAAAAGATAAATGCAAATGAAATATACTGTATGGCAATAGATTATATCAGCATTTGATATATGGGATCCAGTAACAAATTGTTGAGCTGGCAGCCATTAATGTGATATAGTGAATGTGAGATGCTGGGTGACAACAGCCCTGGTGCAGGAAAAATAAAGAACACACTGCAGTCTTTCAAAACAATGGTCCAAAGAAAAGACAGAAAATTATAGCACTACAGGTTTATAAAACTAAAACCATGTGAGATAATTATGGATTCTGATAGAGTTCATTATTCTTTATCAGCTCTCCAATCTCATAGAAGAAAAGAGATCAGGAGAGGGGACTATCTGTTCTGCTCCACCAGGGGGATTAAGATGGCAGGTTTTTCATTCCATCAGGGATAGCAAAGTGACCTGGATGTTTTCCCTGGTGAATGAACTTCCCCTTGACATTTCAGACAAAAAGCTTGCCATCCCCAAACTTCCTCCACAGAACTGTTTTGAGCCAGCACTCACCTTTAGGATTCCTAGGATTTTAATTTATTCCCAGAAGCTGCTACTCTGGTTCATTTACTAATTTCTTTATCACTATTGAGAACCTACTGTGTGCTAAGCACAGTACTGCAGTTTCAGAAATAAAAGCTACCTATTGAAACAGTTACCTATTTTTTGGTATCTATCCCTTGATCTCTGCATTTGTATAGTTTGCCCACACAACACACTGGCCCATTTAAAGAAAATTACAGGACACAATGTTTAGTCAGATGTCTCCAAACCCCTCCCAGTGAGTCCTAGGTCCTCTGCTGGCTGTGAGCCGGCTGACTCTTGAGCCCTGACTCTTGCTCTGGCACGCAGCTCCTGATGTTGGCACTGAGGTTTTCCCAAATGATTGGATTTCTTCTTTTTGGCTTATTGGACCTAATCTCCCACTCAGCTTTGGCTTTACTCGTGGATCCCCCACAGCTGAAGGCTAGCGTGAGATGACCTCATCTGAGGATGCCCATGCACCTCTCCTCCCCATCACCACCACCATTCTCTAACCCAATGCCAGCACCCCACCAGCCGCCCAGCTCCCAGTCCACTTGGAACTGAATATTTTGATACTTACTTATATTTAATTAAAAAAAAACTTTCAATATACACAAGTAGACCATGAACTCATATGTCCCCTTTTTTTCTTGTGTGTCCTGTCTCTATCCTTGGTTTTTCTCTCATTTTGTGCACTCCATCTGAGCAAATTTATCTAGTCCTCCAAAGATCCAATTACTTCCCCAATGGTCAATTTCTCAGAATTCTCCATCTCCTCTTCCTCATTCTTGAACTCTAGTCCCAATCATCCGGCAGAACTGCCTACTGAACAGGCCCAGCTCCATGTTCCAAAGGAATGTCAAGCTGAGAAAAGCCTACACTTCCTGTTGTGTCTTTATTCTGTTTAGAGTGTGACCATCTTTCCAGTCACTCTATTTAAAACATCTGAGTCATCCTCAATCCCTCCTTCTCTCTAACCAGTCTCATTACATAGTCAGAGAAGTTCTGCCAGTTCTACCTGACATGACTTTGAAATCTGTTCCTGATTCTGTATTCTGACTGCCTGAGTTCAAGCCCTTTTCACTGTGGTCCTTACTCCCCATTTCCAATTTTTCCCATTTCAACCCATCCCATCCTGCCCACTGCTAACTGGATTTCATTCTAAAATACATATCTGACGATGCCACTCCTTTGCTTGAAAACTCCACATTTGCTACACTATCAAAATAAAATTTAATAGATGCACATATAAATGTTTAATTGCTTAAAATTGGAAGATCATATTACTTAACAGGTATTCTATATGACACTAACATACTTTCTAACCTCATCTGAAAACCCACACCCAACACAACTTATACTGCTCTTACCAGTCAGGAATATTCACTAGTCCCTAAATGTATTTTACGGTACCGACCAGGTCAGTGAAGGCAACCTACAAAAGAGGGAGGCTTCCCAGAACGATTCTACGATGAATCTATTCTTCTCCATATCTGCAACCCCACCAAGGCCAGCACAAGATTCTGAAGTCGACTCAGTCTCTCCAGAAGGAGACACATAATCCGCTTTGTCATGTCCCTTTGGCCTTCTTTGGCCTGGCAACCTCAGAGCTATCAATAGAGACAGCTTCCATATTCCAGTTCACACACCAATCAGATTGGGAAGTTCAAAATTTCAATAATTTCCAAGTAAAAGTCTACATAGGAATCACTGCAGAACTTCGTAAAATACAGATTCCTATGCCGTACTCCCAGAAAGTATAATTTGGAGATCTGGAATAGAGCCCAAGAATATGTATTTTAAACAAGCCCCACCAGATAGATAATCCTGAAGCTCAGCCACGTGTAGAAATCAAAGGTCTGAATTAGCTGAAAAACAAAACCAGCTTAATTAACAGGCTTTCTCATTGAAGCAGAACAATTTAGAAAAATAACAAAAAAATTGGCTGGGATTGGAGTAGTGGTGATGAGAAGATGAGGAAGAAAATCAAAACCACCCAAATTCTTTTCAAATCCCAGAGATGATAGCATTTTATTTTGAGGCTGATAAATAAAAGATGGCCTCTCCCATCTGGCTTTATGATATGGAAACATTGTTAATGAGACATTTGTAAACGTGCCATGGAGTCATTAAAGGACCATGACTGTGGTTCTTAAGTTTTAAAATATGAGCATGAGGCTTCTGTGTGTTCTGACTTACACAAATGCTAGCGTCACGAATGTGGGCACCTGACATTTCCAGAGGATCGTGTTTACCTTCTTCAGAAATTAAGCCAATGCTGTTTAAAATCAGTGCAACTCTCACTTTGTATTTCACAGTTTTCCTGCTTTGAAATAATATCAGTTCCAATCTCAGTGTTTACTCTAGCTTGGCAGCTGTTTAACCTGGCAGCAGAGCTGCCATCACGGTGGCCCTTAAGGACAGCAGTGGCGCTGCTGAGCGTCCAGGCTGTCAGGAGTGGCTGTAGGAGCAGCTCTGCCTAGGCAGTCCCCAGTGGCCACCTTGGACTCATAGTTCACATTCTTGCACCTGGTTAATTTGGTAAGCACCCTGTCTTAAGTGGCATTGCTTTGGATGCCGCTGACAGCTCCCCCGCTACAGTGATTGTTAACATACATAAGTACACTTTTCTGTAATTGACTTAACATTTTCTTATTCTGTCATTTATTAATGGCTAGCTTTCTTTTGTCAAGAGCTTTCTGGACTTAAGTTTCTTTATTGGTAAAATAAAAATAATAAAAACCCATCTACTTCTGCCTCTTGCTAGGGCTGGCTGGAGAAACAGGTAATGAATGTCTGTGAGTGAGCGAGTGAGCTGGTACCTGATGAGGAGGAGTGTGAGCGCTGGGAGACATGTAATAGCAGCTCAAGTACAAAGAGGAAGAGGAGAGCAAGAGCAGGACTGTGGGCACCCAGCACACAGCCACACAGAGGCTGGAAAAGGAAAAAAACATATAACAGCAAGGGCAGAAAGGAGAAAGACAGAGTATAGTAAGCCCAGAGTTTTTCTTTTCTCTCCTTGATTCAGAATCACCGTCAGTGTCAGTAAATGGGGACTGAAAATGTGGAAAGAAAAAAAGATTGAAGAGTTGTGATGCAGAAAGGGCCAAAAGGAAAACATTGGAAAGGTGGAGTGTGAAAGAAAAAATAAAAATATGACCACTTTTTGTTGTTGGCCATTTGGGCCAGGCGGACGTAAACAAAGCAAAAGAGGAAAAACACCCTTCTGCTTCTGGGAATTAGAAATATCTCTTAACAACACTATTCTTTATAAACCCAAATATCTTAGCCTCACCAGCCTGGGGCTATAAAATTAAATATGAAATTATGATGCTTGGACTCTCGGTGAAGTCTTTGCCTTGTACCACGCTTCTCTTCCAAAATGTTTCTGGAAAATCGGAAGATGAATGGCAAACCGGACCTCGCTGCTGGCGGCCCCCCACCCTTGGCTAGCTGTCCTGCCCAGTCACTGCCCCACCCCACTCCCTCTGCTCCCCCTGCTGCGGCGGACCCCTCCTCCTCAGGAGACTTCCTTCAGGCTGCACCTCGACTCCACGCCCCTGCACCCTCAGCATCTTCCTTTCTGGCATGTTCTTTATATTCTCATGGTGGAAGCAGAGAAAATCTGCAATTTTTAAAGGAAATTTTACATATGGTTTAGAGATAATGAAACACAACATGAAGAATATCTCATGTCTACCACTAGTGTGTCAGTGCTCTGAGCGTCCTGACCTAAGCCTACCCTTCAGGTTCTTTAATAGTTTAACAGCCTTGACTTACCCCTCATCTGCCTCCTTAGAGCAAAAGCCAGCATCCCCCTTTACTCCGACCAGAGAGCTCCAGCCATCTCTGTGCCTTAGCGCCAAACTGTCAAAAGATCCCAGTAAAAAGGAAAATGGTTTGCCACCAACCTAAGACCTTCCTCCTGGGCTCACCTTTTGCCCCAGAATTGATCTCTCAATGGGAAGACTCTCTTCAGGGGAAATTATCCCCCCCATTGTGGTATTCTCTTACCTATTTGCACTCAAATGGTGTCAATATATTTCCAAAACTTTTTAATAACTCCAAAGGTAGGATACGTAATAATTGCAAAGTAGAACAGGCTACATACACATACATATTCATATCCCCGTAAGAACAAGCACGTCAATATGGGATCTTGTCTTTTTCAGCCTTAGACTATTCCCTAGTCTGTCTGTCTATCTGTCTGTCTGTCTCTCTCTCTCTCTGCTCCTTTCTTTCCCCTCTTCTGAGCACTGACCTGAGGCTGAGATCCTTGAGATCCTGACACTACATCAGTACATAGGCTTAAGATATATCCACTATATTATCCAGTTTTTCAGAATAATTTTAAATGTGCTCTCTTGTATTAATATTTTCTAGTTTCCCCAATTTTGATAATAAATTATATGATCACCCTAATTTGAGGGAGATTAACCGTGACAATGAAACAGAGCATATTAACAAAGGCCCTTATCATCACTTCCCTGGACCATCGTACAAGCTTCTTGCCTGAAATATACGCCTCCATTATTAGCTGCCATTCATTTGTTTAACAAATATCACTAAGCTCCTAATGTATGCTCAGATATTTCTTGACACTGGCTGTATGATGATACAACAAACAAGGTTACTATTTTCATGAAGCCTACATTCTAGGGGACCAAAAAGATGTTTTTCAAAGAAAAATCTGGTCATGACACTTCCCTATCCAAAATCTTTTAAAAGTTCCTTTCACTTGCATACCAAAGTCCAAATTCCTTAGCCTGACCCCAAAATCTTCCCCAACTCCCAACACTCAGGCTTTTTTTCTGACTTAATTCCTTAGTGTAACTGGCATTTTACCAACAATGTTCCACATTCCTCATATCTTTTCATACCCCAGGCAATTGCTTGTGCTCTTTACCCTTCTTGAAATAGCCTTATCCACTTTTTCTCTTTTGGGAATCCCTGTTTATCTATCAACTTAATGCCATTTAATTTCTATGCCTTTCTCTCAGCCTTGAAGGAAAAATTAATCACCCCCTTATCTAGGTGCCCAAAATACTTTATAAACACATTCGTCTAGTACATATCACATAATAGTTTGGTTAAAATGTTTATGGGTCTTTTTCTTCCCCCTAGACTGTGAGTTACTCAAAGGCAGGGGCCATAGCTTATTTACCCCCATGTCCCCTAGGCCAAGGATATCCAAGTTGCTCAACAAATATTTATTCAATTTCCTTAGAAATTTGAGGACAGCAATATGTTTAAAACATAAGATTTTTGTGAGAATCTTTGCTAAAAGTTTGGCAAAAAGAACAGAGGATATGATCAACAATGTGCAGTGATTTTAATAGAGGGCTGGAAAACCTAAAAGTTCAGTGACTGTAATGTAAATTATGGAAAATGCCAAAGGACAAAGGTGAAAAGAATATTATGTTTTTATCAAACATAAATGTTTAAGTTATGAAAGAAATAAATGCTTTCATTCCCTTAAGGCAACATCTAGTGGTGTAGTCATGTAATATCTGAAATATGCTAGGACATCATATACCAGCATGAATCTGCATCTCCCCACTATGAATGGGTGAGGAAAACAAAATGTCAGGAGGAACGAAGCAAGGATACTCATGTAGTCCCTTCCAACAAATCAAACTGGGTAAATGTGGAATAAAGACACAGTATGGAATGTGCATTTTCCAGTTTTCCAATCCAGATGCTGAACTGAGAACATAATTTTATCTCCCTCCCTAGAAAAATCCCATCAAATGGAAATAAAGCAATATATACCAAAAAAAAAGAAGAAAAATAAAAACATTATTGGAAAAGAGAAATGAGTATAATTGTTGGATTTAAAAGTTCAAAGACTTTCTGAAAGACAAAACATGATTCAAATTTCAACATTAGAGAAAACAGATCCAGGAAAGAATAGCAGCTGAGGTATGTATCATTCTTCCCAGAAGACCTGAAGACCTCCATGGAAGAACCACCTGCAGGCTTTGGCAATCTTGGCTTAGCTACAGCCTTAGACCCCTGATCCAAACAAATGTGTACTTTCGAAATAGTGGAAGTAGGGGGTAGAATTCAGCAAGAGAAGCAAGCAAAGCCCAATTAACTTTGGAACTCCTATGCAGGTTTATTTAAAAGAGAGAGAGAGAGAGAAAGAAAGGAACCAAAGACACAAAAGGAAATAATGAACAAATAATACTGTTTTGTATATACTTAAATTTTTTTGTAAATGGATTCACAGTGTATCCACTCACGATTGACTTTTTTCACTCAATTTTTTTTCTCAAATGTTCATTTTGATATAACATATCTCAGACCAACCTTCTCATTAGATCTCAAATCTTGATCAAGATGTCTGTCTCTGGTATCTAATAAATTTTTGGTGAACTGATATACATGTTAAATGTTTATAACAATGCCTGGCACACAGTTAATACTCGATAAAAGTTATCTATTTTTATTATTTTTTGCCACTGTTGTCATTCATTTGTATGAATACACCACCATTTATGTATTCATTCCCCTTTTGATGAGATTTTAAATAGTATCCAATATTTTGTTATAATGGACATACTTGTTCATATTTCCTTGTGTATGTATGTGAGAATATTTTATACATTGAAGTGAATTATAATAATAATAATATAATATAATAAATATAATAAATAATATAATAAATAATATAATAATATAATAAATCACACCTCTTGAATCCATGAGTATTGCCTCCTCCCAAATTGACTTATCTTGTCCATGTGACTTCTTTGGCTAATCGGGCATTGCTGGCAGATAATTCTCTATTGGTTGCTCACATTTATGCACATCTTTCAAGCAAGGTACTAATTGGCTTTTAGTTTCAGCCTATCTTTTCAATGATGTTTGTACAGCAAATATCCTTAGAAGATAAAGATAGCGTCTCCCTGCAGAGCAAGGACACATTGTTTAACATTCTGTATTATAAAGGCAATGTTTTCCTTCCTGGCAAAAGGCAGGCTTGCTTGCAGCTTGTTATAAAAGATTCAGGTTCTGTAAGCTCAGGGTTTCTCAGCTCTCACTGAAACCCACTGCGTGTAGTATACAGGGATGCTATTATTGATTTTTGCCTATTGATTGATTTCCAGCAACCTTGCTGAATCCTCTGATTAACTGTGATAAAAAAGATCTTCTTGAATTGTCTATGTACTTAGTCAACATATTGTCTCTGGATAATAAAAATACAATTTTTCCTTTCAAAACCTTGTCATTCATATGTGTTATTTCTTGCCATTACAAAGACTAGTACCTGTAATGCTGTTAAATAGAGGAATAATATTAAGTCTAAGTTATTTTTTACTTTATTAAAAATGCTTCTGTATTTCAAGTTGTACATACTCCCTGCAGGTTTTTGATAGAGATCTTTTATGAAGGTAAGAAAGTATCCTTCTATTCTTAGTTGACTTAAATGTTATATTTTGAATGGATGCTAAATGAAGTTGAATGGTTTTTCATGAATCTATTGATAAAATAGTATTTTTCTCTTTTAATTAGTGCTATTCTTATCAATCTCTTTGTATTTCTGAGAAGAACGCTATTTGCCACTCTTCATTCAGTTTGCTTGTATCTCAAAATGCATCAGAAAAATTTCCCTATTTAACTTTTCTTTGTAAAAGTGAATATAAGATAGGTAATAATGTCAATAAAAATTTGACAAAAATTAGCTAGCAAAACTGTGTTAGTCTAGGGCCAAGTTGTTAATACAGTTTGACAAATGTATAATGATTATAAATTTATTATAGCCTTTATTGCTTTTAAAATTGGTAAGTTTTGCAAATTATCAATATTTTCTATGTTTTAAAAATGATTATGAAAGAGCATATGACATTTTCTTATGATTTTATCCTCTCTCTATATTTTGCCATACATCTCTTTTAATTCCTAATACTATTAGTAGTTTATTTCTTTATTCCCTTTAATTATTATGACATGACTATTTCACTTCTCTTTTAAAATAACCATGTTTTGAGTTTGGTTGATTTATTTTTGGGGGTAATATTTCACCAATTCTGACTCATTTCTATTTTTTTCTTTTGTAATGCTTATTATGGATTTACTTTGCTATTGTATTTTATAGATTTGTTAAGATATGCTCAACACAAAATAAAGTGAACATGTCTTAAGTTTAACATGCCTTAAGTTTACAATTTGATGTGTTTTGAAATGTGTACACATCTTTGAAACAATCAAGATAATGAACATCATTGTCACGCTGAGTTTCCTCATATCTTTTTGTAATGCATCCATCATTACCCCTCTGCATTACATGATCTTGCAGGCAACCACATATAAGCATCACATCAGTATGAATTATTATTATTTCTGAGACAGAGTCTCACTCTGTCACCCTGGCTAGAGTGTACTGGCATCATCATTGCCACCTCAAACTGCTGGACTCAAGTGATCCTCCTGCCTCAGCCTCCCGAGTAGCTGGGACTATAGGTGTTTACCACCACGTCTGGCTAATTTTTTTCTATTTTTTGATAAAGATGGAGTCTCACTCTTTCTCAGGCTGGGCTTAAACTCCTGACCTCAAGCAATCCTCCCGCCTCAGCCTCTGGAGTGCTAGTATTATAGGCATGAGCCACCACATCCGGCCAGGAATTATTTTTTGTTTCTAAAATTTTATATAAATTAAAAACAGGGTTTTCACTTTTCTGTCTGGCTTCTTTCACTGAGCAAATTTCTTTTGCAATTCATTATGCTGGAATGTGTCAATAGTTTCTTCTTACTGCTATTATTTTTATTGAACAGATCATGTAACACTTTGTTAATCCATTCACTGTTGAAGACAGTTGGGTTACCTTCAATTTCAGTCTGTTACAAATAATGCTGCTATAGAGACTGGTGCACTTAGGTATCTCTCTTGGCTAAATACCTATGAATGGAATGGCTATTTCATATGACAGATTATGTTTAAATTTTTATGAAAATGCCAAACTGTTTACATTTACTATTATTATTAATATGGTTGAGTTTAAATCTTTTATCTTTCTATTGTACCATCTATTCTTTACTCTCTTTTTCCTGTTTTTCAGACTTTCTTTGCATTGTTTTTTGTGACTTAAATTCATCTCCTTTATTGGTTTATTAGATATTTCACATTTCTGTGGTTTCATAGAATTTAACTTAAAACAATCTACCTTCATGTACTATTATACCACTTTATGTGCAATAAAATAATCTTAAAACATCATTTCATTTTACTTTCCTGAACTTTGCATGGTTGTTGTCATACATTTAACTTTCGTTTATGTTAAAAACTCACAATAAATTTTCATTATTTTTCTTTTAAAGGTCAATCTTCTTTTAAGGGAATTTATCAAGAAAAATATATCACAACAACATATGCACTATTTATAATGCTTTTTATTCTTTTATGTATATTGGTATCTGGTATTATTTTTCTTTTCAATAAAGGATGTCCTTTAACATTTTTTATAGTTATGATGTTGAGTAGTGCAGGGATAGTCTACCAATGACGATACTGTCAGCTTTTCTATATCTTAAAAATCATTTCACCTTTGTTTTTTAAAGTATATAATTTCCAGTTGACTTTTTTCTATATTTTAAAGATATTATTTAACTCTTTCCTAATTTACATTGTTTCTAAGAAGTCTTCTATCATTCTTCTTTTTTTCTTGTGTATATAATGAGGCTTTTCCCTCCTCTGGCTTCTTTGAATGTTTTCTCTGTCATTGGTTTAACACAATTTTATTGTGATATTCTCTGCTGTAGATTTTTTCTGTTTGTGTTTCATTGGGCTTCTTAGATTTGTGGTTTCAGAATTTTATCAAATTTGGAAAATTTCAGTCATTATTTCTTCAAATATATTTATTTTTTTTTCTTTATTTCTCTTCTCTCTCTTTGAGACTCCAATTACACACATTTTAGGATATTTGATGCTTTCTCACAGTTCACTGTCACGCTACTCCTTCTTGCCATGTCTTCAAGATCACCAATATTTTCTTCTACAGTGTCTAGTCTGCCATTAAACCCCTTTTACATCACCATTTCCGTTTACTATCTTATTCCCAGCCTAAAGTCTAAAAAGTACCAAAACTATGGA
>CAUYSK010094411.1:0-14739 GCA_963575035.1 Avahi laniger | reverse complement strand
AGATATATTGGCTCCATATTTTCTTTATCAGGTTATTGTGAATGGAGACAGGTAGTCCAAAATTTTAAGCAGGAACTGCCCCTTAACTGCTTATAGCCAGGGTGGCTGTCTGTGGCTGTCTGTGGCTGTCTGTTCGGGGCCGGCACTCTTTCATCAGCTCTCATCCTGTAGTTTTTAACAGATTCACTTTGCTTTACAAAGCAAATTCAAACCTTTAGGTCTGAGAAATGCGGCACCTTGTGGGATACAGCCGCTACTGTCTTTCAGAGACGCTCTCCCCAGTGCAATAGCATTTGAAATGCAAACCAAATACGTTCATATATTCCTTCAGGGCAAAGCTCTGCAAAACTCCTGAGACATTTCTGTCTCCAATATATTTATATTAATTCATGGAGCAACAAGTTTCTGTTTCTATGACTTTGACTACTCCAGATAACTCATATAATTGAAATCATACATTGTCTTTTTGTGACAGGCTTATTGCACTTAGCATAACTGCCTCAAGTTTTATCCATGTGGTAGCATGTGTCAGACTTTCCTTTCTTTTTTTGTTCCCCTCCTCACCCTTCTCCTCCAGAATTTCCTTTCTTATTAAGGCTAAATAATATTCCATTGTATATACATGACACATTTTGCTTATCAATTCATCCATATATGGACACCTGGGTTGCTTCCATGTTTTGGCTATTGTGAATGCTGTTGTTGATAACATGGGTATACAAATATCTCTTCCAGATCCTAGACTCTTTTGGATATACACCCAGAAGTGAAATTGCATGATCATATAGAAATTCTATTTTTAATTTTCTGAGGAACCACCATACTGTTTTCCATGGGAGGTGCACCATTTTACATTCCCACCAAAAGTACACAAGAATACCAATTTCTACATATCTTTCTGAGTTATTTTTTATAGTAGTTATCCTAATGTGTGAGATGGTATCTCATTGGGTTTGGATTTGTATTTCTCTAATAATTAGTGATACTAAGCATCTTTTTTTGTGTGTTAGGAACATTCCAATTATACTCTTTTAGTTATTTTAAAGTACACCCTAACTTACTATTGAGTATAGCCACTTTGTTGTGTTATCAAATATTTTTCATTCTAGCCAACTGTTTAACTATATTTTTGTACCCATTAACTATCTTCACTTTATCCCCCACTCCCCATTACCCATCCCAGCCTCTGGTAACTATCATCCTACTTCCTGTCTCCATGAGATCAATTGTTTTTAATATTTAGCTCACACATATGAATGGGAACATGCAAGGTTTCTCTTTCTGTGCTTGGCTTATTTCACTTAACGTAATGTTCTCCAGTTCCATCCATGTTGTTGCAATTGACAGGACTTCATTCTTTCTTGTGACTATATAATATTCCAGGGAGGGGAACAAGATGGCCAACTAAAGACATCGCTTGCTGGACCATCCCAGAAGGAAGATAGGATTTCAGATAAAGGAGAGGGTAGAAGAGATGCAGATCAGGTGTAGATCATAGAGAGAAGTGCTGGAGCTTCCCAGGTACCTCACGGAGGAAAATTGCAAAGTAGAGAATGAAGAAGATAAAGGAAAAAAGATATCAATGAGGATCAAACCCAGAGAGACTTGGAGCCCAGGGAAAGGGTAAGGGGGAATCCCTCTCTCCCTTTCAGTGACCAGCAGGCTACCAAGTTTCTTGGAGGTTTTTCCACCCCAATAAGCCCAGGCATGGTGGAAAGCAAGGAATAGTGGGGAGAATTTACATGATCCCAGAACTTGGTCATTCCATATGGGGCTCCCCTCCAAAGAGAGTGTCACGAGATGCCAGAGAGCTGGCTTTCTTCCATTCAGACCCTTCTTCCCCCACCCCTCCCCCAACCGCTGCAACCGGGAGTGCAGTTTAAGCCAAGAATTTGGTGAGTGTCTGCCTCTTCCCAGGGGGTGTGTGCTGGAGGCTGAGGTTTCCACAGACAGTGGGTCCTATGCCTTTACCCTTGGGGCCCTGCAGTGAACCTAGGATGCCCAATTTGGGAGCTCTCTGACCACCGGGGTTTCACAGAGTTGCACACTAGTAGGACAGACAAGTAGGCCAGACCTGTTGTCCCCCCAGACTCAAGGGGGTTACTGGGGACACAGCGGAGAGGTCTGGGAACTGGACTTGGGTGACGAGGAAGGCCAGGTGGACAGAACTAATGGGAGAATACTGAGGGGTTCCAAGACATGATGAGCTGGGAGAGCACCCATCTCCCCACAGGAAAACCACCCTGTTGGATTAGGGTGGATCCTAGGGGGAGGGAGAGCACAGCCTCAGGAGGCACAGCAATGCGGCTCAGCACATTCAGGTGCTCAGGCTGACCAGGAGCTGCAGCCCCTTCCCCACCCATTCCAACTGGGAGAAAAGTTTGAGCTGAGAATTTGGCAAGCAGCCGCCTCTCTTCAGTGGGCATGTTCTCCAGGCCAAGGCCTCCAGATAGAGTGGAGGCAATGCCTCTTCCCTTGAGAACTTATAGTAGACCCAGGGTGCCCAATTTGGGAGCTCCCTATCCACTGGCATTTCATGGAGATGCATGCTGGTGGGTCAGACACAAAGGCCGGGGGAAGGTTTGAGAGCCAGACAGCCAGATTACAAATCTCAGATCGCCCCATCTCCACAAAGAGACTTTCTGGTTGCGGGGGGCCACTTCAGCCCCTCCCTGGCAGATGTCCCCGGAAGCTGGGAGCAGACCTTTGAACCCTGACAAAACAGCTACCTCACCAGCTATTGTGGAGCCTGAGGGCAAGCTCACCCAACCCAGTCCCAACCAGCCTCACTTGCCCACCCACCTCAGCTGTGGCAGAAAACAAGGACTCACTTGGAAGTTCCAGGGCCCCATCCCCTACCTGAGGCATGCGAGTGCTCCACCTGAGGGACTAGAGCCTGTCACAGTTCTCAAAAACAACACTGCAGCTTGTCCCTTCCAGCAAGCACCACCTAGTGACAGGGAGGTCAATATGCACAGCTCTTTACAGCAGTTACTGACTCAATCATACAGGGTGAGATCGATTCTCACCCACAAGTACCACCTGCTGTCTCAGAGATTAAACTGGGCATGCCAATAAACTTCACACATCAAAGAAGTGCACAGGGCTGAGGAAAGAGAAAGGATTTCAAAGACCTCCACCCTCTCTCATCAAAGAGAAACAGGGAATCTCCCCACACACATAACTCGCCACTGCTATAGCCTAGAAAAAACTAGCAACTCAGAAAAGCACCACACTAAGGATTACTATAACCAAGGCATTTATCCAGAACCCAGATCATCATCAAAGCACCTGCAAACCAAGCCAAAGTTTATTATCCAATATGTGCTACAAACACATCTGTATGAGTGAGGGGGGAAAGCCCCATCAAAACAAAAGAAAATCCAAAAATAAGAAGCAATAAATGCTCCAAATGAGAAGGAATTAGCAAAAGAACTCTGGAAGTGTGAAAAATGAGAGCAAAAGGACACCCCCAAAAGGGAACACCAGCTCTTTAGCAATGGATACCAACCAAAATGAAAATATTGAAATGAAAGACAAAGAATTCCAAATATGAATTGTAAGGAAGCTCAATGAAATTCAAGAGAAAATGGAAAACCAACTCAAAGAAATCAGAAAAACAACACAGGAAATGAATGAAAAATTCACTAAAGAAATAGACATATTAAAGAAAAATCAAATATTTTTTCAGGAAAATAGGAAAGAACTCAAATGCCTTTTAGTTCACATGACTTTGGTAATCTTTGGTAAATAAAACTAGTTTTAAAACTGTTATTAATGTTTAGATGTTTTAAGATGTTTATAAAATGTTTAGATGTTTATAAAACTTACACCTTTGTAATATTTTTAAATTTTGCTGGATTTGACTATAAGCCTATGTTTTTGGTTTTGAGTCTCTGGATTCTAGGGTCTGGAAACATATTCTCAGTGCCTAGACCAGCAGCTATAAGGCATCATCTAGCCCAATGTGGCCCCTTCTTCCCTGCTCCAGCTTTGCCTCCTGGCTACTCAGGGAGGAATCAGATCTTCCAGGCATCCTGTTTTCTGTCGTTAACTTTGCACTTGGTATATAAATTGAGGGCGCAGATAGGCCCTGTCCTTCATAGCCAAATTTGCTGCCATATGGCTACATGATACCTAGGAGGACCAGGAAAGACATTAGAGACGGTGTCTATGTTGTGGTTTCAAAATTCTTCTCAGTAACTTAAAATCTAAAAGTTATGTTAAGTTAAAGAGGATAATGATAAAATGACTCATTTATAAGATAAAATACTGAAACATTAATTGTTAAACATAAGTTTAACTTTATATACCTTGATATCTTATTTTTATATGATATGGAGAACTAAATATATTTAGGTGTGCTAATAAAAATTGGGGACTGATAACAGTTCAAAGTTACTTAACTTCCAAGGTTTTTCTAAGAGTTGGCATTATGATTAATACACGTAATTAAAACTAGCAGATAGAAGAGAAATAATTTTATATGAAAAATAAGATTTTTTAATCAAAAAAGTTATAAGATATAGAAATATAGTTTGTGCTAAACAATAATTTTGTCTTATTTATAGGTTTTAAAAACTTTTAAATTAAATAAATATATGATAATTAAAACTAAATGGATATAAAAGTTAAAAATAAAGATTATAAAAGGTTTATAAAAATCTTAACTTACGGTCAAACTGATTAAAGTTAGATGGATTTGTTTATAAGATTTTATTCAAATCAGCTTTAGCATTAATACACTAATGCAAAGGTAAAATTTGGCTTTCTCTTTTGAACAAGATTTTCATATGATATTTATAGGAATAACAAAAGATTTTTCTTCACCTTTTGACTTGTATTTCAGTTTGCCTATATTAGGTCTTATGATTGTTTGGAAAACTGAGTCTCCTCTCTATCAAATAATAAAAGTTTTGCTTTTTAAAATATTTTAATTACTAGTTTGGCAAAGTGAATGACTATAATTTTATACTAACCTGTGATCTTGTTTTGTGGCAACAAGTGTTTTGTTACAGACAATTCATGATTTCCTGCTTCATAAGTCTTCAGTAAAATTTAAATTTATGAAAAATAAGAATTCTAGTCAATACATGGGATTCTTTTTAATAAGAAAGATTATAAAAGCATAAAATGTGTTCTTATTAAAAATATATATGTAATTTTGTCTAATTGAGAGGTTATTTAAAGTTTGATTCAAAATATGGATTTAGAAAGAAAATAGAAACAAGATAGAAAGTAATTAGTGAAGTAAGAGAAAGAGATGTAAAAAGGCTATGAATACAGAAATATATTTTTGGTTAGAAAGGTTAAACAGAAAGGAGAATAATATTGTATAAAAAAGAATGTTATGTGGTAAACTTTTGTTCTGAAATAAAATAACTGGTTATTAAAGAAAAGGGAAAGTTAGGACAAAACATAGTTTTAACTATGTTGTAGATGGTCTATGCAAGTTGAAATAAAGTTCATAAAAGGGAATTTATGAAGGAATTTTGTATGTGATCCAGTTAGCTATAATTAAAAAGAAAAAAAATTTTTTTTTTTTTTTGAGACAGAGTCTCACTCTTGTGCCCTGGCTAGAGTGAGTGCCGTGGCGTCAGCCTAGCTCACAGCAACCTCAAACTCCTGGGCTCAAGCGATCCTCCTGCCTCAGCGCCACCATGGCGCCACCATGCCCGGCTAATTTTTCTATATATTTTTAGCTGTCCGATTAACTTCTTTCTATTTTTTTTTTAGTAGAGACGGGGTCTCCCTCTTGCTCAGGCTGATCTCGAACTCCTGAGCTCAAACAATCTGCCCGCCTCGGCCTCCCAGAGAGCTACGATTACAGGCTTGAGCCACCGCGCCCAGCCTAAAAAGAAAAATTTTGATTAAAACAAAGTTTTCTTAAAATATTAGTTGGCTCTTAATGAAATTACATAATGTATTAATTTTAATTCTATAATCTGTTTGCTTTTTAAATTAATTTTTAAAAATCACACTATGGAAGGTTTTCTTTACCTTTTCAGTAACTGACCTAAAAGAAACAAAAAATTTTATCAAGATAATCTCTGCGTTGTCTTTATTAGGTTTTTGACTAACTAGAAAAACTAAACTTCAAAATGGTTAAGGTTTACACCCATATAACTTCCTGTATCACCTTTAGAGTCTTTTAAGGACTATCACTCTTGGTTAAATAAATGATCATTATTTTATACTGACTTATGATTCTATTTGAACAAGTGTTTGAAGCCTTTGATATTTGACAAACTTTCCAAACATCCAAATTCTAAATTCAGTCTTTTTTTTACCTCAAACTAGTTTTTTTAAAATACTAGGGCCACTGAAAGTCTAAGAGAGAGATTAGGCTTATTTGGTATGTGAAAACTGTACAGGAAGCATTGTCAAATACGAAATGTTTAACTTCCTTTGTATTATATTTGCAAAAACATGTTATTAGTATATGTTCACTATTATAAAATATTGATATGTCTTGGTCTATGTTATCATGAATAATTATGATTATTATATTAAATTGCTGTATGCCACAAAATTAACCAACTTTCTTGGTCAATTATCTGTCTACCCAGGGCTACTCTAAGACTTTTGTAATTCATAGACAATTATTTTACTTTGATTCATCTCAAAAGTGTTTTTCTTTAAACTGACTAGAGTCTAAAGTTTGCTCCTTCAAGGAAAGTCATGGAAAGGACTGATAAGTTCTCTTGAATACAGATTTCTGATAACTTTGGAGATTATATGCCATTGGACTAAAACAAAACAAACCTCCAGGACTTTAATTAAAAAACTGATGTGTCCATACGTATTGCTAGCTCAACCTCAAACAGAACAGAATTTAATTACATGGGACTGAATAATTTATTATGACTTTTTGTTTAAAACATTCCTAGTTTTTGTGTGTGTGTTTTGTTTTCTAGAAGTCAAGAAAAATTTTTCTGAGCTACTTATAGTTTACAACAAAGTATATGTTTTTAAGCAAAATTTGGAGCATTTTCTTTCTCTCTACTTGATTTCTCCAGAATTTGAAAACTACTTGTGAGTATTCTTAATTTATGGCAATATTGTTGTTTGCATAAGTTCGATAAAAATCTGTTTTCTTCTATAACAGGATATAATGAAAAACATTGGTTATTTTGCCAAGGCTTTGACTGGAATGGTATATTTTCAGAGGTGCTCAGACTGTGTGAAGAAATTAAGGTTCACTTTATAAGGCCAATAAAAGCCCTTTGGATAAACTGGCCAGGTACCTCATCAATAACACTTCATGATCTATGGTAAGTAAAAACTGTCACTTTCTGACAGGTCTAGGAACCCCAAGTTACTTTGGGACCTCAAGAAAGGAGGAATTTACCCAATTCATACAGGTATCTAACAGCACAGATAAATCCTTCGCTTGATTCAAGAGGCTTTCAAGTCTAACCTGAGATTACTTATGAAAGATTTCCAGTACAGCCAATTTAAAAAAAAAAAAAAGGAAAAGCCTATATAGCTAATAATTATTCTTACTACACTTTATGCAAATAGTCAGGCCAAATATAATGAAAGTAAAGTTTACTTTTGCAAGTAAATTGATCCCACTATGATTTGTCTTTAATAAAAATGGGAAACTGCAGAGAAAAATATCGTTCAGAAATAAGAAACTATAGTCCACCTATATTAGATTCTAGCCTTGTCTGCAATGCCAGCTCATGGAATGAGACACAGCTGTTTAACTAAACTGATCTGCTCATAGGACTAAGAGACTGGCCAAAAGGGTATAGGATGATATATTTAAATTTGTTCCAATTTGGGTTTTTTTTTCTTTTTGCTTCTTAGTCCTGAGATAACAGGACTTAATATGTAAAACCTTTAATTTTGAAGTGAGGACTGAAAGAACTTAGAAGCATTTTACCCCCAAATACATTTCTTTGACATATTTTGGGATGGCTGACACAGAAGTAACACCACAAAGCTGTCTTTCATGTGTATTGTTGGGGGCAGACTTCCATCTGTAGAGAGTTTCCATTAGTGCAGTCAGGTCTTTCCACATCTGAGCTAGAAAAGATTGACAGAGGGTCTCCACTCCCTTCCTGATAGACCTCTTAAGAGAAGGTTGCCAGGAGGAAACCAGGACAACTGGTAGCAAAACCTGCTGGGAGCACTAGTCCCTAGTTATGGAGTATATGCCAATGGAGACATGACTAGAAACTGTCTGTGACTCTAGGACTGATTGCAGAAGAAACTGCAAAAAACCTTAGGGCTCAACAAGGGTCCATCAACTTGCTAGCCCAGGTAGTCTTAGATAATCATGCAGCGCCAGGTTTCCTGTTGGCTAAAAAACGGAGAGTCTATGCAGTATTAAATACTACCTGCTGTGTCTATATAAATACCTCAGGAGAGGTTGAAACCCGAATAGAAAAAATTTCCTAATAAGCTATGTGGCTACAACAGGGTTCTGCCAGTGACCCAACACCTGATTGGTTTTCAGGAATATTCACCTGGATTCCCCAGAACTTCAGGTAAGTTCTATAGGGACTTTTGAAGTTAGGACTCTCACTCATTCCAGGGCTCATCATCTATCTCACAGTCCACTGTTCACCTAAGTACTGGGCTAAGGCTGTAAATAAAAGTACTAATGTTCTCATCATGCTGGGTCCAAAACCCAGCACCAATGAATACTTGCAGATCACTGCAAAACACTTTTCCTCCTTTTACCCTGTGCTCAACTCCAACTACACACCTTGCCAGCCAGAAGAAGCCAGAGCGGTCAGTTGTCTGCCCTTTCCCTTCTCATTTGCCCACACTTTAAAGGAGGAGGAATGAGGTTGGGTAAAAGCCCAGGGGAGAATTGAAGCGGCCTTTTTCTATAAAGGGGTACAAGGCAAGAACTGGGCAAGGTCCTAAAAACTTTGTGAAGGAACAGGCCTAGCTAAAAATAATGATAATAATTAATCACTGTCCCCTTGTTTGTTTCTCTATATTTGCTACTCTGGAGTCACATAGCTGGTGGTCATAAAGAATCTTAACTCTCCCTGTAGATAACATCACCTTTTCGAAACCTATAGGTAGTCTCTGAGATATCTTCCAGGTCCCACATTGCAGTGGATTGGCTGACCCACCCAGACCCAAAGCCCATACCAAGAAACTGATTTAACTGGAATTGTGACCCCAACCCAGGAACAAATTAAACAGAAGATTTTGCCCTGATTGCCTAATCTTTTGCCAGCCAAACTTCCTTTAAAAACCTTGTCTCCCAAATTCTTGGGGAGGCAGATCTGAGGAATCCCTTCCATCTCCCTGCTTAGGGCTCTACAGAATTAAACCCTTTCTCTGCTCTGTAACACCTGCTGTCTCAGTTTATTGGCTTCCTCTTGGGCAGTGGGCAATGAACCTGATCGGGCAGTAACAATTCCTCTGCCCTTCTGATTACTGGCCTGGCCTCTGGCATGGATGCTTGTTTTAATTTCCAAAGAGAGTGGGGGCAGGTTAAAGAGATAGCTGGTAAAACATTTTGCTCTTTTTGAGGCCTTCACCTTGGTTATAGTCATGGGAAATTTAATTTCTGAAGGAACAAGATTCCTGATGAGGGTGGGTGGTTTTAATCCTCAATTTGTTTTCAGATGCAAAACAAAAGCAAAAGTACAGCAGTATGGGCAGGTTGCCCCAAACTGGGCAAAATGCAAGGCTGCCATGTTTCCAGGCTCCTTTGTCTGAGGGGCGTTTTTTGACAGGAAAGGCGGGACAAGGCTTCAGGCCAGGTTTTTTTTGACATATCTGGAGCACTATTGCCACCATAGGAAATAGTTTGAAAGCATCCTATGCCAGTATCACTTCCTTGACTGTGGGGAGGTGGGAGAGGATTGGGCTCCAAGCTGGGCTTTCCTGCCTTCTCCTCGAAGGCCTTAGGAGAAATCTGGATGTTGATGGTATCCTGGCGTGAAACCTGGAGAGTGAGGGGCGTGGAGTGAACCAGCAGCTGCTGGGAGGTACTCCTACAGGAAGTCGTGGGGCGGGGCCTTGGTTCCTCCCAATGTGGGCAGGACTGGAGGAACCCACTCAGGGAAAAATGCAGGCTTTTGTGGTCATTTGTCTCCTGTCCCTATTTCTTGGAGCAAGAGTTAGCAGGCTTTCATGTGGTGTCATTTTGCTATGGGACTTTGGGTCCCTTGTAGCAGTGTCCAAGTACTATGATAGGGAAGTTTAGAGCATTTGGCATTACAACCTTCACTCTCCAGGTTCTACACCAAGATACCAGCAATGTCCAAATCTCTCTTAAGGCATTAGAGTAGAAGGCACAGAAGGCCCAGCTGGGAGCCCAAGCTTCTCTCACCTCTCCACAGTCAAAACTTTGCCCAAGATGGCCGTAATGGCATAGGGTGTTTTCAAACTATTTCCTCACGATGGCAGTAGTGTTCTGTCTTGGAGTCCTCTTCTCTAGCCTTTCCTTTCTGAAAAAACACCACCCAGAGACAAAGGCGCCAGGAAACATGGCTGACAAGCAGTTTGTTCAGTTTGGGGTGACCAGCTCACACTGTTGGGTTTTGTTTTTTCATCTGAAACCAAACTGCACTAAACCAAACTAAAATTACCCACCCTCATCAGCAATCTTGTTCTTTCAGAAATTAAATTTCCTCCTGACCTTGTTCATGTGGGCATGATTTATTTCACTTAGAATTACATGTCTTGTCTACCGCCATACCACCCTGAACATGCCCTATCTTGTCTGACCTCAGAAGAACTATATGTCTAGCACTTTCCCATGGCATCAAATGATCTCCTCCAGATGATAAACTGGGTGGATGAAATCAGAAAAAAGAGGAATTGCTTGAAGCTTGGAGATCTTCTCTAGGAAACAATTCACAAATCCCAATGGTCTGTGATCTAGCTTTCCTCTTACACAACCAGGGAGGCCTTCTAGTCTTCTGTGTCAAATTATAAGCAACAATTAGCATGAACCATAAGAGAAGGTACCAGAAAGCTGTCATTACTACATGCCGTTTATGCTCCACATGGCATGATAGTCATAGTTATCTATGTATCAATTCCTATCAGAGGTTACTCATGGTCTCATCATTTAACATCTGAACACAGCATTTTCCCATGCCATTAAATACTCTTCGACCACTTCCTATGTCTTTACGGTGTGTGTGTGTGTGTTATTTTATCTTTTAGATATAAGGCTTCAAGTATTATTTCTCTAGTAAATTAAAGAATAGTACTTACCAAGGATTCAGAAAAATTTATCTGCTGATCAAGGAGAAAAGCACTACCATACAACCTGTCAAAGCAACTGATAACCTCTTGGATTATTTCCATGCATATCTTTCAATATATACATACATTCTTAGTTTCACTCAAAAATAAACATATATTAAAATTAGATTAATGTTTATATTGTGGTTTGGACGAGACCAGGTGTGTATTTTAACAAAGCTTTGAGGAGCCTAAACTCATATGAATGTCATCAATACTAGGCCTTATTTGTCAACAGCAGGCTTTAATTATAAATAAAAATGAAACTTTAAAAAACACCCTCAAAAACATTGCTTTACGAAAGTAGACATGGTTAGTTGTTTTGTTTGAATTTTTACAGATACGTCACAATGTCCACACTGGCTCTCTAGAATACATATATGTTTGGTATAAGGTTATCACATATGTTAGAATTAGAATAAAACACACTTTACTTTGTCATTTCTCTTACCTGGTGTTAGCAAACTTATATGAATTGATCCTCAAGGTTCAATAGTTTGCTTTTCTCCGTAAATTAGAGGCAGACAATGGCTGTTGATAAGGACAAAGAGAATGGAATTCTGACTTTGCAAGGGCTGAAAAGACTACCTAGTATAGCTGAATGATATGTATCAAACCAAAACCCAAATAGTCATTGTCCCTCCACTATCCCCCCTTGCAAAGAAAACCCCAATCACTACCACTGGGACTCAGCTAAGTGTGATTTTCCTTGCCAGGTTTTCATCCACTGCCCAGGGACATGGCCTCTATTGAAGATAGAGATGGAGCAAGAGATAAATACAACATTCTTTAGCCTAAGGAATTTTAGGCCTAGGAACACTAACATTTGTAGCTTCAGATATAGGACACTGTCCTATATATAAGGATGTACTTCCAAAAAGATGGTCAGGTCAAACTATTCCTCTGCAGGGGATAGACCAGCTGATACCTAAGTCTACTTTAGGTGAAATAGCTTGAGGAGGTTAGAAGTCATTTTTCTCCTTCCCAGGATCTAGAGCCATTGAGAAATGCTTCCCATAGTGTCTCTAAGACACTCCTCCATGCCAATAGCATCCATGTCCACAAACCATCACTCAACTCAACCATGACAGGCTTGAGGAAAAGTTAGACACAGTCAAGGATGTCATAAAAGCCAATTCCTCCCCTGGAATGCTTGTCTGAATCATCGGAGGTCAGGAGAGGTCATACATGAACAAAATCTTGAAGCACTGGAAGGTGACAGAATGCCAAGACAACATTACTTCCTTTATTTAAGAATTCAGATAATGTGGCCAGGTGCGGTGGCTCACGCCTGTAATCCTAGCACTCTGGGAGCCTGAGGCTCAGGAGTTCAAGGCCAGTCTCAGCAAGAGCAAGTCCCTATCTCTACTGAAAATAGAAAAAAAATAAAAATAAAAATAGTTGGGCATGGTGGCACGTGTCTATAGTCCAAGCTACTCAGAAGGCTGAGGCAGGAAGATTGCTTGAGCCCAGGAGTTTGAGATTGCAGTGAGCTATGATGACACCTCTGCACTCTAGCCAGGGCAATGGAACAAGATTTTGACTCAAAAAAATAAATAAATAAAATAAAAGAATTCAGATACTGTGATAATAGACAGTGAAGAAGAATGTCATTAAGAGCAAGTCACCCATAAAATTTTAGCCATCCTTTTGGATTCTGCAATTATGAATCATGGAGTATCTAGAGGTCTCTACACTAAAAGGGTGGATTACCTTGTTATTAGGCATGTAGCCTTTGCCAGACCCCTAGGGAAATAAAGGAATGGAATGCAAGCTCCAGATCTAACACTTGTAAGACTATTGTGGAATGTTCATCAGAAAGTAGCTCTGAAGCTGGCACAGAGAACACTAGCTATATGAGGTAAATATTGGTTTTCTCAGGCCTAAAAAATGCCATCATTCTCAGGGATGGCCAACAGAAAACAGCCATCTATCTGCACTCTTTGAGAGAACTGAGGTGACATCAGGGTCCTGTCATGACAAGAGACTTTATCTTTAACCTGTAAAGTCACAGAAGCTGCTAGCATGTGGGCTCAGGGAATTGCCTGGCCCTTTCGTGACATCATTGGTTTTCATCCAGTTGAGCAAATCTGTTCTCCTAGAAGATGTTCCGGCTCACATTGGCATGTCAGTGTATTCCTACTTCTACACAGGTCCTTCTTGCTCTAAACAATGGTGTTCTAGAATTTTGGTGTGTCTATAAATGACACTGCCTACAGATAGATGATACCTAGAGTTGGACTGTCTATTGTGCTCTGACACTGCTGCTATAAACGTCCCGGCCCCACGACAGGACAGTCAGGCTGCCTAAAACTCCAAAGCGCGTGTTCATAAGATTAATGCTCCCAGGGTCTGCTCTTTGGCTGTAAGGAGCTTCCTCTAGTCCTGACCACACTGTGAGAAAACTGACGCTCCGCCACTCTACTTCCTATGCTGGGACTTCCGGGAAGCTGCTGGCTCAGTCCTGGTCCCTCACTCACCAGATACTTCCCCAAGGCTGCATTTGTCCATTTCTCCTGCCAGGCTTCAAAGAAAAGTGTTGGAAAGCCAAACTTGGTATGAGAGCCTGTTCAGCTTCCCACAGACCCTTCCTTCCTCAACTGCTATGGCATACATGGAGGAAAACGCTCTTGGCTTGGGACTTTATGAAACTATTTCCTCACGATGGCAGTATTGCTCAACTAGTTTCGCTCTAGGCGCTCTTCTCCCGCCCATCCAGTTTGAAAAAACGCCATGAAGAGACAAAGGCACCAGAAAATATGGCTACCTTGCATTTTGCTCAATTTGTGGAACCTTGCTCCACTCTTCTGAGGATTTTGCTTTTGGTTTCCATTTAATATCAAACTGAGATCTATGCCACGCACCTTGAGCAGGCATCTTCTTTTTTCCAGAACTCAGTTTCCACACAGCCAAGTCTTCCCATTTTTGTTCTTCTTCATTCAGTCAGCATCATATCTCCAGTGTTTTATCATGATAGCAAACTGTCTTGTGGTATTGGGACAAACCTCAAGGATCCATGCCTAAGACAGAAAAGAAAATGTTTACACCTAAGGGCTTGCAGAAGAACAAATCCAGGCACCAGGCCACATGGTTCCTCTCCTCACTCACTTCCCAAGTTCCCTGGGAGTCCTACTCCATATTCTGACCTAGGCACTAGGTCTTATGCGTTGAATGGGAGGAAGCCATTTGGTAGAGCTCTAATATAAGGGTCCAGATAGGTCTCATGCCTGAACGTTATACAGTGCTCTACTTAAAATGACACAAGTACTGGAATGACTATAAATTCTAGTCAGATGGATCACAGGATTTTGTCTCACAGTTTCATTTAGCATTGAAACATAAGCATTTTCCCATGTATTAAGAATTTTTCAATAAATGGTGCTGGGAAAACTGGATAGCTACCTGCAGAAGATTGAAACTAGACCCCCACCTCTCACCTCTCACAAAAATCAACTCAAGGTGGATAACAGACTTAAACCTAAGGCATGAAACCTTAAGAATTCTAAA
>CAUYSK010094409.1:0-12437 GCA_963575035.1 Avahi laniger | reverse complement strand
CTGTCCAATTAATTACTTTTCTATTTTTGGTAGAGACGGGGTCTCACTCTTGCTCAGGCTGGTCTCGAACTCCTGAGCTCAAACAATCTGCCCGCCTCGGCCTCCCAGAGAGCTAGGATTACAGGCGTGAGCCACCGCGCCCGGCTACTTCTGTGGTATTTTTGAAAAAAAAAAAAACATGAACTGAATCTAATCAAGAAGAAACAGCAAATAAACACATATTGATGAACATACATATTATTCTACATAATAAATGGCCTGTTTTTATTTTTAAAAAAAGGTCAAGGTTATAAAATACAAAGAAAAGTTGAAAACTGTTCTCGATGAAAGGGGACTAAAGAGACATAAGAAGTAAATTAAATGTGTGATTCTAGATCAGATTCTAAGAGAGAAATTTCTTTTTCTTTGTTTGTAAAAGACATTAGTGAGACCATAGAAAAATGTGAAAAAGGTTTGTAAATTAGATAATAGTATTTTATCAGTATTCCTTTCCTGATTTTGATGATTCTACTATGGATATGTAAGGGACTATTATTTTTAAAAACTACACACTGAAGTATTTAGGGACAAAGGAATATCACATCTGCAATTTACTCTTAAATCATTCAAAAAAATCAAAATGACATATTGATAGACACATAGATATACATATTTTGAATATATATAATATTCATACATTCTTATATAGACAGACACTACAAAGGTGGTAAAATGTTAACTTTTGGGAAATATGGTCATCTGGGTAAAGGGAATATGGAGATTGTACTATTTTTCAACTTCTCTGTTAAATCTGAAATGATGGCAAAATAAAAAGTTGAAAAATGTGAAAATAAAATTTTTTAGGCCGGGCACGGTAGCTCACGCCTGTAATCCTAGTACTCTGGGAGGCCAAGGTGGGAGGATCATTGAAGGTAAGGAGTTCCAGACCAGCCTGAGCAAGGGTGAGATCCTATTTCTACTAAAAATAGAAAAAATTAGCCAGGTGTGGTGGTGCGCACCTCAGCTACTCAACAGGCTGAGGCAGGAGGATCGGCTTGAGCCCAGGAGTTTGAGGTTGCAGTGATCTGTGATCATGCCACTGCACTCCAGCTGGCGGGAGGGGGGAGGGGAAAGCAAAACTCTGTCTCAAAAAAGAAAATTGTTTTTAAATGCATGTATCCTGGTATGAAGATACTGTGTATCTGAATTAATAGGGTCTTTTGCAAATTTATGGAAGTGAGCCATAAAGGAGTAATTCTCACTGTCAGAATAGTTTGGATTATACTCTGGGACTTATTTTTTCCTTTATTTCTCATTTATTATCATTAGTATGGGGAGTTTTGTTTCATTTTTTGAAATGGGGTCTTGCTATGTTGCCCAGGCTGGTCTAGAACTCCTGGACTCAAGTGATCCTCCTGCCTCAGCCTCCAGAATAGCTGGGATGACAATCATGCTCCAGCAGTACGGGGAGTTAAAAAGCCCACAAGAGAGTAATGTTAAATTGACCCCAATAACAACAACTGGGCCTAGTCTTGGTTGTTAATTTTATTTTAGCTCATATCATCTCTTCACTTAGGTAGAGACCTAACTTTCAAAGTGAAAGTCAAAATATAAACCTAATCATGTCTCCCCTTCTTGAGGAGTTTTCCTGCTATTGCTGTGAACTTTTAGGACTTCCCAACGTTAAGTGCATGCTAATCCATACCTTTGGGTCTTTTGCACCATTCAAATAAATCAGAGTGGCTGAAGGATTAACAGAACTAAATGATTTCCTTAGACTGAGCATTAGCACAACTGCAGGCATGAACTGAACACTTTTTCACATCAAGGCAAAAGTATATTTGGAAAAGCAAAATAATTTAAAATACTTTTAAAAGTGAAAAAAATCTAAAAACAGAGCTCACTGACCACTTAATTTGGAAACAGCTGGGGCGTGGGAGTAGGAATGAGGTGGAGATCAGGGAACAGTCTTAGACGGAACTACGTTGCTCTGTTTTAGTCCTGGAGCAAGGCTGGCCCTAGGATAAATTATGAACTATGCAATGTCCCCAATATTCCCTCCTCCGCAGGCATTTAATATCCTCTTTCCCTTTCCTCCTATTCCAACTTTTATAATCTTCCTCACTCCCACTGAAGGGTAAATGACTGGTACAAACTCAGTGTGTTACCCTTCCCAGGGACATTACAACTTTAACAGATATCAATACCATAAGCCAAAAAGCTAACACTCTAACAGTAGATTTCAGGCATCTGAAAGTAGACGAAAGAGATCAGGGGATAATTGCTCTGGGTCTTTCCAACACATCTGATATCTCACACTTCCATGTAGGATCAGCCCTAACCTAGTTAACCAAAACGTCACAAATGCTTTCTGCCCTAAAGCAAGCGAAAAGCTCACCCTAAGATTAGATTACCCAAATCCACAGCCTAGCTTCTAGTCCAAATCCACTTTGGCTGCAGATATATAAGGACTTTCATTTTTCGGAAACACTCATGGAAAATTGAAACATGGTATTTCCTTTTCACAGATGGGTAAATTGATTCAAAGTAGAGCACCATTGCCGGCTAGCAAGCAAAAGTTAGCAACAGGAATGACAACTGAGGCTTCTGCCTTTGCTTTCTATATCTGAAAAGAAACAGTTTTACAACTTGGACTCTTCTCAGTGCTGTGTCTTCTGTGGAGCTGGTTTAAAACCAAACCACCCAGAGCCTAGGTATCCACATTTTGTTTGAAATGTCATTTGGCTTTCCATCATTTGCCATAATCTCTTTCCCAACTGGCCTGATATTCTCTCCTACGAACGCTGTAGGGAGGATTCCAATGCTGAGTTGAAGGTTGGACCAGATGGCCTTAAAGGGCCCTTCCAAATACAAGATTCTCTAATTCTCTGATTTAATTTTGATGATTCAATTTCATGACTTTGGCTATCACCAGATGAAATTATGTAGACATTCTGTCTTCCATCTGCCCTCAGATATATGTCAACTTATCTCTATCCAAATTCATCACATCAGTCAATGATTAAGCACTCATTTACATGCAGTGTTCTATGAAGCTCTCCTAAGGGCTCTGACCCACAAATATGAGTAACAGAAGCAGCAGGTATAGCAGAGATGGACACATCAGGTTATCACATCTTGAAGACACCGAGGAGTCTAATCATTCAACTAACTCGCCGTGTTATGATTTCAAGCCACTAAGCAACCTTTTGACTCTAATTTAGTGTCCCTCATAGACTAGAAAATAGGATAAGAATTAGCTGATCAGTAAATAATAATAACTAAGAATTATTGAGCTATTGAGTGCTTACTATAAATCTCACAGCAATCCTGTGAGGTCAGGATTAATATTATTGCTCTTATTTTATGGATGAGGAAGTCAAGGCATGCAGAGTTTAAGTAACTTTTCCAAGGTCAGGATAGGTAGTAAGTGGAGGTACTGGCATTCAAACCCAAGTGATCTGGCTCTAGGTTCATAATGTCTGTTACACTGCAAGTATGCAAGCCGCTTGGTAGTTATATTGTTTTCTGTAAAGCAATCAATCACTCAGCTGCTTCTAAAACTAAAGCCAAAAAAACACTGTGCCTCTTAATAACTTACATAGTAAAACACCTTTAATGTGGTCTGAGAGGTTATTACATCTCTCTGGTCAACTCGCTCTTCACTGACAAATATTCCAAACGTTCTCCGTTCTTTTTCAACCTCCAACACATCCTCCTCTCCCCTCACTCACAGATGATAATATCACCTCCCACTTTTCAGAGGAAAAAAGAAGCTATCATATGTCAACTCCCACATCTTACCAACAGCAGATATACCAACCTACTTCTGTGCACATCCTGTCGTCTTTCAGAGCTAACCTTTCTCCCGTGCTTTGTAGCCTATCTCTTCCCGTCTTCACGGGAATCTTACACTATCAACTATACCTTTTTCGTCTTATATATTTAATCTCATCCTTTCCACTGGGATTTTCCTACATACTTCCGTATATTCTCAGACAGTCCGATTAAAACACCTAAAACTTTTACTTGACCCTCACATGCCCCTGCAGCTATTAATTTATCTTTCTTCTTCCTTCCTTTACAATTTCTCAAGAGTTGTCTATCTGCCCTGTTTGTATTTTCTCTCCCCCCTCCAATCACTCAACTCACTCCAGATTGATTTATAACCGTCTCCCTCTACCAAATCAGCTTCACCTATCACCAATCACCTCCACGTAACTAAATCCACCATTGTTTTCTTTCCTTTTTTTTTGAGACAGAGTCTCACTCTTTTGCCTGGGCTAGAGTGAGTTCCATGGCATCAGCCTAGCTCACAGCAACCTCAGACTCCTGGGCTCAAGCGATCCTCCTGCCTCAGCCTCCCGAGTAGCTGGGACTACAGGCATGCGCCATGGTGCTCGGCTAATTTTTTCTATATATTTTTAGCTGTCCAATTAATTTCTTTTCTATTTTTGGTAGAGATGGGGTCTCGCTCTTGCTCAGGCTGGTCTCGAACTCCTGAGCTCAAACAATCTGCCCGCCTCGGCCTCCCAGAGAGCTGGGATTACAGGCATGAGCCACCGCGCCCGGCCTTCTTTCCTTTTTTTATATTTTTTTATTTTGATTTTTTTCAGAGATGGGGTCTTGCTCTGTCACCCAGGCTGACGCGAAGTGGCATGATCATAGCTCACAGCAACCTCAAACTCCTGGGCTCAAGCAATCCTCCTGCCTCAGCCTCCTGAGTACCTGGGACTACAGGTATGTGTCACCATACCTGGCTAATTTATTTGTGTGTGTGTGTGTGTGCGCGCGCGCGTGTGTGTGTGTGTGTGTAGAGACGGGGTCTCGCTATGTTGCCTAGGCTTTTCTCAAACACGTAGGCTCAAGCAATCCTCCTGCCTAGGCCTTCCAAAGTGCTCGTTCCTCATATTTGACTTTTAAGTACCTTTGGACACTGTTCACCACTCCCTCCTTGAAATCTTCTCCTCCCCTGGCTTCCCTTAGACCACGCTCTCCTAGTTTTCCTCTTACACTTCTACCTGCTTTTTCTCCGCCTCCTTCGCCAGCTCCTTCTCTACTGGCCATTATATTAGTCCTGGAGGCTGATATATAGCTGGGTAAATATAAATGACCACATTTTTCTCTTAATTTATTGAAAATACATGTCACTACATAAATCGAAAGTTATTACATTGTCTTATGAGGTTTATAATGTATGTAAATGTAATACTTATGACAACTATAACACAAAGGACGGTGGAGGGGACGTTAATGGACCTATGTGGTTTCAAGGTTCCACATTTTTCATGAATTGGTCCAATATTAACTCTAAGTAGACTGAGAAGTTAAGGATGTATATTGCTATCCCTGGGAAATCATTAAAAAACAATACAAAGAGATATAGCTAAAAAAGCAATAGCCAAATTAAAATGGAGTTTGAAAATACTCAAATAATCCAAAAGAAGGCCAGAAAGAGGGAATACAGGCACCAAAAACAGAGAGGACTGATTGAAAACAAATAATAAAATGATACACATAAATGTAGTGATATCCATAATTATATTAAATATTCATTTTAATGGTGTGCAATTTATCAATCTTTGCCTTTATGAATCAGTCTATTTTTTGTACTTCTCTAAGTGGTATAAGTGAGGCTCATATTCAGGACTAACTCCAAAGCCCATTTTTACAGATAATACATTGTGCTGCTTCCCAGCATCTATGTTTCAGGAGATCAGAGCTGTCAGTCTTGGGCAGGGAGGACTGCACAGGAAGTCTGGAAAAGAGAAAATCCTAGGCTTCCTCATAAGAAAAGAAATCGTAAGAATCTTGAAGAGCCTAAAGAATCTAATGACACAAGACTGGTCCTGTCGTTGGGATGACTTACTGCTCCATTGCCCAAGGGGTGATATGAAGGTCTATATCCAGAAAACAGATGTATACAGTGTGGATTTTCTCTCTAGGAGGATTCAGGAGAACAAAATTAGACAAAGCCACCATTAGCCCTATGGCAACACCAGCATCACTGTAATCATTGCTTCTGGAGACACCAGACGGCTTAGCTCAAGTTAACTTAGGACAGTGAAATTCTTTCAGAACACTGAGTATCCACTGATTGATTTTTGCTCGGAATCCAATTTAATCAATGAACCACATGTATAGTGAGATTCCCTGTAACTTCCTGGCCTCTTTCCTCCATCCTCACACTACCTCTTGCTACACCCTGTGCCATCAACTCCTAAGTTCCATTCTGTTAAGCTAATTAACAATTATCCTAGGACTTCTGATTTCTCTTTTCACCCTAAATCCTTCAGTGTCCCTGGAGCTTGTTGCCATGGGAACGACTAGAATCTGGTTCTGTGACTTTTTTGATTTGATTTCCTTACCTGTAATTTACCCTGTAACACACTGAAATATGACTTTTAGCCCCCACCACCTACCGCAAACATGCTTTCACAGTGGAACTGATCTTTCCAAGGTCATCAAAGATCTTCATGTTGCTAAACACAGTGGAAGACTTTTGGTCATTACGTCTCAGCAGTATTTAACATTGTTGATCATTTTCTTCTTTCTCCAGAAACTCTTTTTCTTCAGCTTCCCTTATACTTATCCCCCTGGCTTTCCTCCTCCGCCTCTGGCTGTACCTTCCCAATCTCCTTTAGAGACTCTCCATCTGTCAGTTAGGTGTTGGTGTTTATTTGGGCTCTGTCTTACATTCCCTGCTTTTGTCAGTGTACACAATTTTCCAGATGGTTACAATTGCACACATTAGCTGCAAATGCCAGCTATATGTTGGTAACTTCTACATCTCTATCGCCAACCTAAATCTCTCCTCTAAGGATGACACAAGTCCATTGAAATATCCACTGGGCATGTCCACTGGAATGCCCCCCCAAATATCTTACGCTCATCATCCTCAAAATTAAGTTGCCATCTTCTCACCTATTATCTCAAATTTGCTCCTTCTCCTTTTGTCTGTCAGCGTGAGTTGTACCACCAAATACCCAATTGCAATGGTCAGAAACCTGAAGGTCTTCCTTGATTCTTCTGTCTCCCTTATATACGCCCCCATTCAATAACCACCAAGCCCTTTTGAATATAACTCTCTTTCTCTCTCTCACATCTGGCTATTTCTTTTCATCTGCACTGCCAACACCATGGTCCAAGCCACCGTCATCAGTTGCATGAATTGTCACAAAACCTTCATAGCTTGTCTCCTTACTTCTAGTCTCATTCCCACTTAAATCCATTCTTCAGACTTATCTTGGTAATATTTAGAGCATTAAGCCTTTCAGGGGTTGCCCATTGCATTAAGAGAAATTTAAAACTCTTCACAGCAGAATCTAGACTCTTAGACGCAGGAGAGCTGTCTGTGATTTTCTGGGTTTAATCCTTAGATCTGCCAATCACTAGGTAGGTGATCTTGACTATTGGGTTAACCTTACTGAGCCTCTGTTTCCTTATCTGTAAAATGAGGATGATAATAAAAATAATAGGAAGAGCCTGGCACGGTGGCTTATGTCTGTAATCTCAGCACTCTGGGAGGCCAAGGTGGGAGGATTTTTTGAGCTCAGGAGTTTGAGACCAGCCTGAGCAAGAGCGAGACCTCATCTCTACAAAATAAATGAAAAATTAGCCGGGCATGGTGGCACATGCCTGTAGTCCCAGCTACTCGGGAGGCTGAGGCAGGAGGATCGCTTGAGCCCAGGAGCTTGAGGTTGCAATGAGTTATGATGTCTGAAAAAAAAAAAAGGAAGGAGAAGAAGAGGAGGAGGATATGCCTCCTACTGTGTTGTGAGGATTTTTGCCCACGAACATAGCACTTAGAATGCTTTCTGTCTCATAATTAAATAAATGACTGTTATCTTTTTTGTTGTTATTGCTATTATTCCACAAGTACTTTTTGAATTTTTACTATGTGACAGGAACAGTGGTAGATAATGGCAATGCTATTTTCAACAAAATAAACAAGATTTCAGCTCTCAGGGGAACTGATTTACAATCTAGCCACATTTCTTACCACTCACAAACTTACGCTTAAAATTGTACTATTGTAGTCCCATTATATGCTGTTTTGCTGGTGCTGTTTTCCTAGGCTCTAGGCATTTTCCTGTGCTCTTTCTGTCTCAGAAAACATTCTCTCCCAGCCCTTCATCACCTGTGTAACTCCTTATTCTTCAGATCTCAGTTTAAATGTCACTTCCAAGATTTCCATAACTGGATTAGTTTTCCCTTATTGATTAGATCTCCCCCTATCTCAGCCTGTTTATAGTTTATGTGTTTACGTACGTATAGCCCAATCACTCTAAACACCAAAAGGTGAGGAAGTCTATAGGTCCTGTTCATCACTGTTTCCCCAATGTCAAACATAGTGTCTGACACGTGTAGGCATTAAGTAATTATTTGTGGAAGAAAGTAAGGGAGTTAATAGAGGCCACAAGGATGTTTTTGCCATGATGACATTTTTTAGGCAGATGGAGGATACTTACCAATAAACTGATGGTCGCCTTTGTATTTTGCATTCTACAAGCTAAAATATCTTCAGCATCTCAACTCATCATCTGGAACATTTGTACACTTGAAAGGCAGAGAACGGGTAATATGTGCGGAAGATATCTAGCAGCTATTACTTGAACTTGTAATCGTGCATTCTTACTGTCATTCTACTTCATAATAATGGAAAGATTATTTTGAATAAAGACTCACAAGAGTAATTAATGTTAGTCAGATTGTTAAAAACACAGCTATCATATAGTCTGAGACATTGGCATCCTACCCTAAAAGAGACCCCTAGCTATACTCTATCTTGTTGAAGAAGTGTTTGCATGGCTCTCTCCTAGGAATAATTAGTGTCATAGCTCCACACGCCATTATAAGAGGGAGTAATAGACCATGCTTTCTCAGAAGACTTTCAGAAGTGATTAGAAACATTAGTGAGCTGTCTGACCAAAAAGTCACTCGGCCATAGAAAGAAGCATACTAAGGCCAGCAGTGACAAGGCTGCCAAAAGTTGACAAACATTCTCAGCCAACTTCTGGCATTCATCACATTTCATAGCTGGTAAGAAACTTCAATGTTTTGAAAGATGTACTCACATATGGCAAGCACTTCTGACTGTAGTATAGTCCTGGACAGCATTATAATTGAATCATGTTATGGTTCCCAAACCCCTTTCTTCAGGAAAAATCTTTCTAGGAAGATCAATATTTAAAATAGTGACAAATAGAGCTTCTCTCTAGCTCCCTTCCTATCCCCTCACTCCAATGGCCCCTGAGGGTAGAATAGAAAGAGCACTACACTGGCAATCAGAAAGCAGACTGAGAATCTCAGGGTAGAAATGTAGCATAGGATAATTCAGTTCAACCATCCACCCTGTGCTTGAATTCTCTTCTACAACAAGAACCCTCCAGGCTCTTTCCCTTGCAGTCTTTATGCTCTTGGACAAATCATTTCCCCTCTGTAGACTTTAGTTTCTCCATCTATAAGAAGAGGTTGGAGTACACTTCAAGATTCTTTCACATCATAAAAATATATGATTGAATAATACTCAGAATACACAGGAATCCTGACCCAGAACACAGACCATGAAGTCTGTTAAGTTCTGTATTCTATACAACCGATAGTCCAGAGAAATTTGATCTGAGGAATCCTACAGGACTGTACGTAGTTTCAGGGATTCTAAAACCACTTTGAATTTTCATGCAAAACTGGAGTATTCTTCTAGTAATGGAAACCATAGGTTGGTTAGCTGGTTGATTTGGCTTGGTTTGTTATTCTACTTTACATTCATTTATCGCAACATTTTATATTTAAAAGATAGAGACCAGAGTTTTCTCATAAGATTGTTTTTTGGAGTGATAGTTTTCCTGTCCCAATTTTGCCTGTTCTAGAGCACTCTGGGTATTGAATTTGCAATATGTGTTCTTTGTCTGTTTTTCATTTTTCAAACCTTAATCTTCTCTGGCTCTTCCTAACAAAAGCTATGAGTGTTCAGTATGCAGATAGTACAATATCTTTCAAAGTTTCTTCATTATATAAGGATTTTTTTAGCTTGGAATGGTGGCTTGTGTTATAATCCCAGCTATTCTGGAGGCTGAGGCAGGAGGATCACTTGAGGCCAAGAGTTTGAGACCAGCTTGGGCAACACAGTAAGACCCTGTCTCTAAAAAAAAAAAAAAAAAAAAATCAACCAGCCATAGTGGTGCATGCCTGTGGTCTCAGCAACATGGGAGACTGAGGTGGGAGGATCTTGAGGGAGGGTGTTCAAAGTTGCAGTGAGCTATGATGGTGCCACTATGCTCCAGCATGGGCAACAGAGAGAGATCCCATCTCTTAAAAAAAAAAAGTATTTTTAAAATTTGTTGTTTAAAATTACCAGTGCAACTTTTATTGATGAAAGTACTGGCATGAAATGCCACTAAGCAGCATACTAGCAATTGCTTTTCTAATGAGCCTGCCATTTTAGTAAAGCAGAGGTGGGAACCTGAACGATGACTGTGATTCTACTCTTTTCTTCCATTTTCAGAATTCTTGTGAGGATTCCCATATCTGAAATGTGGAACCAAAATTTGCCTGAAACTCCTTTCAGCATTTTTATATATTATACCAAAAATTTTGAAGTCATTGATATGCACTGTAGGATTGAGCAAGTGAGTACATGTGTTGATGTTGTAGGGAGTCAGGTCTGCCACTGTGAAAGAAGGGAAACGCAAATAAGAAATGGAGGAAGACAAGGTTGGGATTGGGGGTACCCATATGACACCTCAACAATAATACTGCTTTAACAATGAGCATATTTAGTGTCCAAATCTTGGTTTCTTAATAGCATTCCTCATAAAGGAAACTATGACTCCGTGGAGAAATGGCTGATGCCAGGGCTAAGGGAGGAAAGGTATGAGATGAGCCTGGAGTATCTTGTCTTACCAGAAAGAAAAATGAAGAGGAGCAGGAGACAGAGAGAGGGAAACAGAAAGAGAAAGAGAGAGAGAGAGAGAGAAGTAGAGGAAGACAGAGAGAGACAGAAAGGGAAACAGATTAGAATGTCAACCAATAAAAATGGAGGAAGCGGTAGATTTAGAAAGACACCATTTGTAACCATCATTGTAAAGATTGGTTCAGTCAAGAATCATCAATCGACATTAAATGCAGGGTGGGGGGCTGGATGAAAAACAAGACATTTGCATGGTCTTAAAATGTCTCCCTACATTTTATTAGCTGCAAGAGGAAAATACTAATTATGTAGCGGAGAAAATGCATGACACTTTGATCAGTTGATCAAGATTAACCGCATCAGCGAGGGGCAGCCCAACAATATGTGCCACTTAGCATGTTTCCTGAAAGAGACTCAGAACCATTTTTGTATGTTAGTGTGGAGGGAGGAAGTCTCACATGAATCTAATTAGGAGGAACATCAGAGAAGCCTAAATTGAAGCACATTCTATAAAAAAAGAACTGGATTCTTCAAAAATGCCAATATCATGAAAACAAAGTAAGGCTAAGGAACTGTTCCAGATTAAAGAAGGCTAAAGAAACATGACAATTAAATGCCATATGTGTGATTGGACTGAATTCTGTACAGAAGGAGGAAAATGCTGTAACATTAATGAGTCAATAGACAAAAGTTGAATATGGACTCTAAACTATTGTATCAATATTACATTTCCTGAATGTGATGACCATACTGTGGTTATGTGAGAGAATTTCTTGTTCTTAGGCAAGACACATCGAGTAGTTAAGGGGTACTGAGGCATACTGTCAAATAGTTCAGAAAAAAAATGTTTATATAAATGTTTCTGCCTATATCTATTAATATATATAGAGAGAATAACAAATGTATAAATTTTTAAAATGATATTTTAGGTGAGATAATTAAATAAAAAAACAATAATAACAAATGTGGCAAAATATTAAACACTGGTGAAGGGTGAAGCTGAGTAGTGGGCAGTTGAAAATTTTCTATATTATCCTCACAGCTTTCCTGTAAGTTCGTAACTACTTCAAAATAAACAGTTTAAAAAATTGACTGGTGCTGACCTTCACCCTCATTTTGAATGATAAATGGAATTTCTTTTAAAATTTTTTTGCCAATAAAAATAATTTATTGGAAAATGCTTTTTACTCAAATGTATTCATTCTCCCAGCAGTGAAAAAAAGGATGATTTGTGGAACAACCAACTTGGAAGCAGCCCTTTAAAGCTAAAGGGAAAAATTCCTACTCAGTAGAGGGTGGAAACCACAGCACTGTGCTACTTCACACACACACACACACACACACACACACACACACGGTCCATTTTTATTTTTATTTGTATGTTATTTTATTTTATTTTATTTTTTTTATTTATTTATTTATTTATTTTTGAGACAGAGTCTCACTTTCTTGCCTGGGGCGAGTGCCGTGGCGTCAGCCTAGCTCACAGCAACCTCAAACTCCTGGGCTCAAGCGATCCTACTGCCTCAGCCTCCCAAGTAGCTGG
>CAUYSK010094405.1:0-28395 GCA_963575035.1 Avahi laniger | reverse complement strand
GTGATATCTGTGGCTCACACGGAGTGGTGAGGCTAGCTAGCCTGACTCCAACAAAATGGTAGTCTCATTGACTAGGTGCGCCAGGATTCTTTGGAACCCAAATTCTTGAATCAGGGATGCAAACAGTATCGCTTCCTCCCTGTCTACACACTCATTCCCCTCCTGGAAGGGAGAGCTGTTCTGGGATCAGCTTATTTGCCATTCTTCTCAGACTTCAAGAATAATGCCACCTTAAATTTATACAGTGTTCTTGTAGCACTCCTAAACTTTTCAAAGCACTTTAAACATTTATTTAGGTGACAAATAATAATTGTATACATTTATGGGGTACAATGTGATGTTTTGCTTTATGTGTACATTGTAGAAAGATTAAACCAAGATAATTAACATATTCATCACTTCACTTCACTTTTTGTTTTGAGAACCTTTAAATCTACTCTGTCAGCAATTTTGAAATGCAGTAGCTGTCCCCTTATCCACAGTTTCACTTTCTGCAGTTTCAGTTATCTGTGGTCAAACTAAGTCTGAAAATATTACATCTACTAGATATTTTGAGACATACCACATTCATATAACTTTTATAATAGTACATTGTTAAAATTGTTCTATTTTATTATTATTGTTAATCTCTTACTGTGCCTAATTTATAAGTTAAACTTTATCATAGGTATGTATGTAGAGGAAAGAATAGTACATATAGAGTTTGTTACAATCTGGAGTTTCAGGCATCTACTGGGAGTCTTGGAATGTATCCCCCAGGGATAAAGGTGGCTACTGTATACATTATTAATTATGGCCACTGTGCAAAGAACTTTTATGTTTCATTCTTGTTCCTTCTTCTCAATCCCAGGTTTTGGTGCTTTGTTTGCTATGTAAAAGGCACACAAATAATGTAAAAACATAAACACTTGAGTGTTACAAAATAGAAATTAATTGCTAATAGTTTCTATTAATATTTGAGAGTAACTAACAGACTGTGACAAATGGCCAGTGTAGGCTTCTGAAGTGGTATTAGTTTTTTGGATAACATTTGGAAAGACTTGTAATACTGCCCCAATAATTTTTGTCTCGGTAAAATGCAGTCATATTTACCTACTCAGTAGCTCCTCAAATACTGTTTGAACTGAGATTATTCATAGGCCCCAAATTATTACTTATTCGACTGAATCTTATGGGATTATTATATAATGAAAAGTAGTTATTGAGAGCTCTGGTGGAAATTCTGTAACTTGGAAATCTCCATTTTAGAAATGATTATTTTGACTCTCAAGTTAACATAAATAATAAAAAATGGTCTTAACAATTTTTAGTTGTAGCTATGTGTAATACATTCAGACACCATAGCCCTATGTCGGGGATTAGTGGATTAGGTTATTTTAAAAGAAAGCCTTTTAATTTAGTACTTCTGCTTGAATTAAAGAGTGTCAAGTCTGTGATTCATGTGATACACTAATTGTTCTACTATAACTGCTGCTTTATTTAATTAAAATGTTACTTAACATTCTTTTCACTCTTAACCTCCTCCCTCTCCGTTTTTGACTCAAGTTTATTATCAGTTGGTGTATGGTTGGGAATTTGAAGGGCCCCTTTTTACTGTTTTGTCTTTTCAGTTACTTTGCATACTATGTGTGTCAAATCTTAAACCTACAGAGGATCATTCTGACCTTGAACTAATTTTAGGGCTTTCACCTCTAGGCAGTTGGAAATAAATAATTTGGATTATGGTAATAATTTCTACAGTTTGAAAACAAAATGGCATGTGAAAAATCTTTAATTTATTATAGACATAGGACATGGACACTTAATACTCTGTATTTAAAGCAACTTTTGGTGAAATGTATAACTATAGACTATGTTCAGCGCAGTTTAGTGTCAGATTCCTTTTAAATGATATTTGAGATTGATTATAAAATCCGAAAACTGTTAATTAGAAATTATTAGAAATATTAGAATTAGACTTATTAGAAATTATTAGAAAGAAATATCACCAAATATTTAATAAGGAAAAATTTGCTATTCCGTAAATGCCCATTTAATCTGTTTGTCTAATAGTGTTCATTTGCAATACACACAGAATATTCAAGGCTTTTCCCTGTACCTGCTTTTTCATACCTCCTCTCTTGTACCCACCTCTCTCCCCACATATGACTTAGGTCTTGTAACATGAATTGAAATGTCATATTTGGACCTGGGAGCAGAGACCTTTTCAACCTTTAAGTTACTGACCGTCTCATGGCTTCAGTTTCCTTATCTGTAACTAAAGCAGGTCATCCTAAATGAATGTGCTCTTCTAATTAGAAATTGTTTATCTTTGTGAAATTAGCAATTATCTTGGGCAGGCTTGTGCAGTTTTAATATTTTCTTTTTACCTTGTTGAGATCCTTATGAGGCTTACTGAGTTTTTATTGTTACAGGAAGCGTTAAGTCAGGTAACTTACAGAAGATCATGTAGACGATGATATCAGTAGAGACTTAATTATATCCCATTGCTGCTGGTAGTATTACAGTAACCTAAATTAAAACTTGATTTCCTTTTGTCTTTCATAATTCTATGAGTTTGTTTAGCACTTCATACTTTTCAAAAGGCTTTGTGAGACAAGTAGGGCAAGAGCTACCTACTTAAGCTATCTATCCCAGTTTCACCTATGTGCGTTTGTCCTCGTTTATGTGGCTAGACCTACCTTGATGGGTCTTTCCTCCTTATTTTCCCGTAGTAGGGTTATCTTTTTTCCAACATCGTCATCTTTTTACTTTGAGTTTCTACAAAATTTAATTTATTCTTTAGTAATTACTGTGAAGAGACTGTTGTGTTTTAGAATTTCCCATGAATTTCCCATATAGTAACAAATCAATATCTGCTGATGACTGGAGGAAACATCTGTTATAAAGAGGGGAAAAGTAATTGCCATTCTTTGGGAGGCTTCAAGACAATCGAAATAAATGTGAACTACATTTTTAACCAGGACTCTTTTTTTTTTTTGTTCACAGTTATTTATTCTAGTACTCTTTCGATTGTAAAGTAATATGTGTTATGGTTAAGAACTGGAATGCAGAAACAACAAAATAATTTACCTACATCTAAGCATTGTCAATATTTTAATATCTATCCTAAGAAGGTGTGTGTGGGGGTGGCAACCAAGTTTTCCGGACATGTCACATTTAAGATGCCTGTTAGACATATAGGTAGTAATTTGAGCATGCAATTGGATACATCAGTAAGAAGTTCAAGAGAGAAGTGGAGATTAAATCAAATATAGAGGAGAGGTTGGAGGACTAAGTGCTGGGCTGTCCAGGATTTAGAGGTTTGGAGGAGGGTCTATCAAAGAAAATTGATAAGTGGCTGCCATTAAGGTAGGTGGGAAACCAGAGGATTGTGGTATCCTGGAAGCCAAGTGAAGAAAAAGTTTCAGGGAGGGAATAACCAATCTGTTGAATGTTACTGAAATGCTGAGTAAGAAGACTAAAAATTTGCCATTTGGCAGTTTGGAGGACATTGAGCTTCATGAAATGGTTTCCATGGAGTACAGGGGAAAAGGACTGACTTTAGTGGGCTCAAGTGAAATTTGAAATAGAGGGAAGTGGATACAGTGTGAATATAAATGGCTCTTTTGGGAGTTCTACTATAAAGAGGAACAGAGAATTATAGATGGAGGGGTGTAGGGAGAGTCAAGAAATTTTAAGAGAGGATTAATTATGATGCGTTTTGTGTGATGATAGGAATGCTATATATATTCATTTTTTTCTCATTTTTTCTCATTTTTTTCTTGGTGAGACTTTGTAGAAGTTTGTTAGTTTTATTGGTTTTCTCAAAGAATCAGCTCTTGATTTAATCCATCAGTTCTACTAAAAGCAAATGCGAAATTTTATTATGTGAATGATTTTCTTCGTGGAAGTTTAATAAATTTCATCAGATTCTGTAAGATGGAGAATCAGTGCTCTAGTGGTTTGCCAGTTCAAGAGCTGATTGTTCTAGAGGATACCCTTAGATTTTTAAAGAATCTGTTATTGCCATCTATCAATATTAAAAAATAGTATGCCTAACATTGTTCCCAAACAAGAAGATATCTTACTGTATTTTTTCTACCTTCCCCATCTCTTAGTTTTCTCAAAATCTAAGGTTTTAGTTCAGGATTGATTTTTCTCTATCAAATGCCTTTTTACTTGAAGAATCTTTTAAAAAGTTGCATTAAGACTCACAACCAAGTTGTCAACAATTAACATTTAACTAAATTTTGCTAGTTTTGTTCACTATCTAAATGTATTTTAAGTTCGTGCCTTTGGTCAAAGTAATACATGTTCTTGGCTTTTAAAAAACCTATAGAGAGCAACCTTATCTGCCGCGCCTCACCCCTCCGCTGATTCTACTTCACAGATGTATGCAAAGTTTACTCATTTCTGCTGTTTAATTGTTTTGGTGGCTATTTCCATCTCTCTTAAAATGTTTATACCTCAGTTTATGAACCTAAGACATCATCCGTAGACTTCCTGTTACCATGGATGATGATTTTTGTTTGCTTCTACCATCCCCCCACCTATATTTATAAGCATATCATTTCGATTTCTGCTCTTGGTCACCTGAAACTCCAGCCTCCAGCTCTAAACGTGTGTGTGTGTGTGTGTGTGTGTGTTGATCTCATTAATCTAAGGCAGTATCTTTTGACCCTGCACATGATAAGCCATACAGAAATACTACTTTTCCATTCTCTCTGGTTTCTTCTCCCAGCCTTGTCAGTTTTATTTTGTCAAAGTTAATAATATGTACATTCTATTCTGTAACTATAATTAAATCTTCTATTATTCCTCTATTATGAAAATTGAAAGCCAATTAGCAGTATTTGTTGCCATCCCTGTGCTGTGTCAGTGCTGGACACTGAGCTAGGCAGTTGCTCTCACACTTCTTTGCCTGCAGCTACTCAAAAAACATTTCTAGCATCAAATTCAAATAATAGGTAATGATTATTCAGCACTCATTATATGCCAAGCATTGCCCTAAGATTATATTTATTATTTCATTTGAACTTTCCAACAAAAAGTACTATTCTAGGCCAGGCGCAGTGGCTCACGCCTGTAATCCTAGCTCTCTGGGAGGCCGAGGCGGGCGGATTGTTTGAGCTCAGGAGTTCGAAACCAGCCTGAGCAAGAGCGAGACCCTGTCTCTACTAAAATTAGAAAGAAATTAATTGGACAACGAAAAATATATAGAAAAAATTAGCCGGGCATGGTGGCGCATGCCTGTAGTCCCAGCTACTGGGGAAGCTGAGGCAGGAGGATCGCTTGAGCCCAGGAGTTTGAGGTTGCTGTGAGCTAGGGTGACGCATGGCACCCTAGCCCGGGCAACACAGTGAGACTCTGTCTCAAAAAAAAAAAAAAAAAGTACTATTCTTGTTCCTAGTTTGCCAGGAAAAAGTTGTCACAGAGATGTAGAGTAACTTGCTCAACTGGCAGTTTATCAAGTTATAAACCGCGATTTTGTGCTGTCCACCGCTAGTTATTTGTCCAACAGGTAGTTGTTATGTTAATGAGGATCTGATAGAGTCTTTAAATCCTTCTGTATCCTCTCTGACAACTGTCTGTCTTTCTCGTCTCTAGCCTTTGATTATGAGATTTTAGGGATATCTGAGGTATAAGCATTTAGAAAATGATGTAGGCATACCTTGGAGGAGGCTGAGTGAGTTGAGGAATTTGGGTCTTTTGGGGAATTTTCATTCTTTGTCTTTCTTTCTTCCCTTTTGAGTTTCTTGCAGGAGCCTTAAGTTAACTGAGGTAGTAACTATTGCACCTTCCTCTCTGGCTATTAGTTGCTCATCTTAGAAAACCTACAGTTAATGTCACATTTAATGGTGGAATACTGAACACTGTCCTTGTAAGAGGATAAGATGAGGACAACTACTGTCACCATTCGCACTGTTTAGTCCTAAGAAGCATAAAGACGGGAAAGAAGTAAAACTATCTCTGTTTGCAGAAAACATGATTGTGTGCATACAGATCCTAAGGAATCTACAAAGTAACTATCAATACTAGTAAGTGAATTAAGTAAGGTTGCAGAATTCATGGTTAATATTTTAAAAAATAATTCGTGTTTACATGGTAGGAGCAAAAAACCAGAAAATGAATTTTAAGAACCAATTCTATTTACAGTAAGTACAAAAAAACAAAAAACCCACAAAATACTTAGGAATAAATACAACAAAAGTTGTGCAATCGTTCTTTACAAAAAATATCATAATGCTGAGAAAAAGAAGTAAATGGAGAGAGATGCCATGTTCGTTTACTGGAGGACTCAATTTTTTAAACATTCGTTCTCCCTAAATTGATGTATAGTTTCATTGCAATCTTAACCAAAATTCTGTCATCTCTTATAACTCAATACTAAGAATAAAAAAGCCCAGGTGATTTAAACAGACATTTCACAAAAGAAGATATACAAATGGCTAATAAAGCACATATGAAGATGCTCAATGTCATTACTCATCAGGAAATGCAAACTAAAGCTCTAGTGAGATATGAAATATGTCCATGCAAATGTTCATTGATGCTTTATGACAATAATCCCAAACTGAGACCAATGCAATCTTTATCAGTACTCCATCACAGTCAAATGGATAAACAAATTGTGACATATCCATATAATGGAATATTATCCAACAATAGAAAGAAGCAAACATCTGATGTATACAACAACATGAGTGAATCTCAAAATCATTAAGTTGAGTGAAAGAAATCTGAAACAAGTACATAATGTGTGATTCCAATTATATAAAAAAATGCACAATAATCTGTGGTGATATAAAGCAAATCATCGGTTACCTGGAGCCAGAGGCACAGGAGAGGAGACACCTTGAAGGGACATGTGCAATTTTGAGGAGTAATGGAAATTTCTGTATCTTGATTGTGGTGTTGGTGGTTTTACGCACATAAAAAATTGTCAAAGCTCATTCAGTTGCGTGCTTTTAAATAGACACAGTTCATTCCATTAATATATGAGTCATAATTCAAAGTTGATTAAGAAATAGTGACTGACAAATGCTAGATATAAAATATATATGCAGTAAATAAGCTTTGTTGGTGTGGACCAATTTTAGTTGCTAGTTTCTATTTTCATAACATAAAGATATAACAATCCTATTAAGAATCAGATAGCAGCCAAATATATTATTAAGCAAATAGAAGACTTCATTGTTTCATAAATTCTTTGTAGTAAGAAGGTATGACAGTGGAATCCATTAGTCTTGTTTCTGTTCTGGAGCTTGGATTTCCTATGTTCCTTCTTGTCTTTCTTCCTTTATTCTCTTACAAACTGTTCTAAACTTATGACCCAGAATTATTGAAGTTAGATTTGTTGATTTGGGAAGTAAAAAACCTTTTGTTTCTAATCTCTGAGTAGGTGAGTCTGTAAAAAGATTCTTCACACTTCGGTAACAGTTGAAATTCCTCTAAGCTTAACCCTAGTTTTATAATTTCAAATGTGGTTTTAGATCCAGTAAATATAACAAACATCCATGACTTAACTATTAATATATAATATTTAATATTAGTAAAAGTAAATGAAAAAAGAAAAAACCCAATTTTGCCTGTATGAGACCTCATATAGTATTGTAATAATCCTAAGCTGCAAAAATTGTAGAGTTTTTTTTTTCCATTTAAAACAAGTTATGGCAATCTTTAGTTATATATAGTTTTAACATAAATTATCAGGTCATTTACTGGTCATCATTTTTGCTGTTGCTATAAGCACTTCTGGTATTTACTTCAAACTCTTTCTTTGTTTTCCATTTTCATTTAGCCTTTTAAAAATATATTTGTGTGCCTTATCCAGCCATACTTAAAGTTTTTCTTAAGGCTGAGAGAAATGACTTTAGAAAATGTGATTGTCAGATGCAGATGTTTAAACACTTGTGATATTTAAGCCTACAAGAGGTTAAAGAAAATAGCATGTCTTGATCACTGAGTTATTCTTCGCCCCTGGCTTTCCTGGCAGGTGAGTCAGGTCTTGGGACCTTAGGAAGAATGCTATGTTGAATTACTGTCCTGATTTAAATTTCCACAGACTTTTTGATGTTAAATTTCTTTCAGAATTGAGAGTGATACAAAGAAATGGCTTTAAAAAGATTCATTCTTACGGGCATTGCCACCTTAAATTTAAAATGACTTTTAAAATAAAGGCCCTTAAAGGAAAGTCAGAGGTGTACACACATGATATTGTTGGGTCTTTGCCATCCACTTGGAACACTGAAGACAATGTTCACCTAATTTCAGAAGAACACTCAAACTCTGGATATCTTGGGTTTGTTGTAACGGGAACTGGTTTAGGAGATTTTGAAGCTCGGACTGGAGCTAAGATGCCATGGTAAGAGGAATTTGGCCTGTCTTCTGAGCCGTTAAAGACCCTGCCCTGAAAACTGAGTGAGGCAGAAGTAATTGACAGGGTGGTAGGTGGTTGGCAGAAGCAGTGAGAAGGAAAAAGTAGAGATCCAGACGGCCACTGGAAAGAAGGGGAAGGCAGTTCGGAGGAGTAGACCAGGCTGCGAATCCAGGGCATGGCTTTTATTTAAAGGCCATGACAATTGCCTGTGTTGCTGCATTTCTGATGTCCACAGGTCACCACCCATACCCAACCACACACACACAAACCCTTGACTAACAGAATGATTGTGGAAATAATTGTTCTCATTAATTGAATATTGTGATTAAATGAAAATTGGTCCCTCTAGGTTGTCAAGCAGGAAAAAAAAAAAGGCAAGAAAGTAGTTTTTGTTTGCAGACTTACTGTTTAGAAACGTCCATATTCCTATGTAAATTGATTATAATGACCACTGTTGTGTCTTTCACCCGGAGGCACCATTCTTGTTTGAACATATCTAGGTTATATTCTTCTTGAATGTAGGGATAGCCTTTTATTTGTATTTTCATGGCACTTAGTGCATCGTGTGGCATAGGTAAACCCTTGTAGGAAGATCAGTTGTCATAGTTCAGTGAAATAAAAAAATGAATGGTGGCCTTTTTCTTTTAAGTGAATCTTTGTTGTTAAATTATTTGCTGTACACTTCTATATTGAGAATTGAAATACAACATAATTCTTTGAGATTCGAGGTAAGTAAAATTCCAGCTCTTTTGTGCACATGGAACTTTATCCTCATACAACATCATTATGAATTTAAGTATTATACACCTGGCTCCATGATCCGATGTTCACCATAGGTTTTTAAGTTTCTTTTTAAGTAAATTATCTTTAAAGTTACTAAAATGCGATAAAGCCATAACATCTTGTTTTATTTTCTGTATCATACTGAAAGCAAAAACATCAAGTGGTAACTGTATTAAAAATTACATTGTGTATATTGAGCAGAGAGCAGAAGTTATTTCCAAACTGAGGCGCAGGAAGCTTTAAAATGCCTATTCATGCTTTATCAGCATTAGTGAATGAATTGGCAATTCGCTAAGGTCAGCAAACCTTTATTTTGAATTATAACATTAGTATATATATCCAAGAGTGTGGAAAAATTCAGGTGTAACATGGAAATCAAAATTTGGTGTTAACAAATTAATAGAATTTTATATCTGGAAGTCTGGAGTGTTATATTTTACTTTTTAGGTTTGAGAAAAGTTAGAAGGTGCCTGATGGACAGTAGAAGGATGTGTGCCGTTCTTACCTGGTGTTGTTGCATAGTCAAGTTATTGGGCAAAAATGGATTCTGACTACTTAGGAATTAGAATTAGGAAACTGAAAAGAACACCATCTGTAGTGCCCCATGCTAATGAGAGCCATGGTCGATGCATCTTCATTCCCAAAAATTGATTGTTTTGGCTGTGTTTATAGTTGGCCAAACAACCGTTAACTTTTCTTTGGCCAGTTGTCTCACAGGTATGTTTCTAGCTTCCAGACGGATGAGCTGGAGCTCCCTTTTCCCCATAGTAGCTCTGGAAAAGCTATTTAAGAACTTTTCTCTGAGTGCTTGGCTCCATGGTATTGTTTCGTATATATTGGAATAGCTGAATGGGCTGTGTGTGGAAGAAGATTTAGCTGATCTGGGTTTTGGAATTGTATTAAAAATGACAAGTTCATTCAGCAACAAGTACCTATATTGGACCAGATACTCTACAGCGGTCCCCAACCTTTTTGGCACCAGGGACCTGTTTCATGGAAGACAGTTTTTCCGCAGGGGGATGGGTGGTGGGTAGGTGGAGCTCAGGAAGTGATGCCAGCGGTAGTGAGTGGTTGTAAATACACATGAAGCTTCGCTCATCTGCTGCTCACCTCCTGCTGTGTTGCCTGGTTCCTAAGCTTCATGAAAGACAGTTTCTCCAAAGACTGGGGAGGCGGGGTATGGAGAGGAATGTTGGGGGGCTCAGGTGGTAGTGGTGACCAGGTTACTAACAAGGCCACGAACCAGGTGTTGGGGACTGCAGCTCTATTATTATATGCTTGGGATATGGCAGAGGCAAGGTTGTGACATTTAAGTTGAGAACTAAAAGGTGAGGTGTTACCCAGCTGAAAAGTAGATGTCCATGTGTTGGGCACAGGATATGCGAAGGTTCTGAGATCATAGGAGTGTGGTGCCTTGGAAACAGGAAGGGAGGGAGACAGCAGCTTGAGGTAAGCCTGGGTTAATAGGTAGAAAACCTGACCACACAGGTCTTGAGGACATGTTAAGGATTTTGAAGTGATCATAAGTAATTTGGAAGATATCACAGGTTTTCAGTAAGAGAGGAATCACTTTGATATGGAGAGAATAAATTGGAGGGAATCAAGAGGGGCTTGAGGGGCATAAGGCTTTCGTTAATATTGTTATCATTAATAGCTAATGTTTATTATTTGCTGTAGGCCAAGCACCGTACTAAACCCTTTTTGCTCATAATCTCATGTAAACTCCACAACATCCAAGTGAGGTGATGTTATCCCTATTTTATAGATGAGGAAAGTGAGATACAGCAAGGTTAAGCGACTTGGCCAAGGTCATAGAGCTAGTAAGTGGCAGCTGGGATTTGAACCCAGACAGTATAAGATTGTAAATCCCGAGCTGTTAGCCACTGGGCCCATAGTTTTTAATGCATGAGGTGATGGATCATTAGTGGGACTTGAAATTAAATTGATCACAACTGGTATTCTTTTTAAAATTTAAATAGAGTAGTAAATATCTTTATTACATGCAAAGTACTCTGGTAAAATATTCGTAAGTGAAACTTGATTTCACTTTTTATTTTATGTAACTATATTTGTACATTTGTGAGCATGTGAGCCATTGCAAAAGGCTAAATGGCATTTGTCCAGGCAGGAGCTGATGATGGCTCGGGCTAGAATTGTGCCAGTGCATATGGAGAGAAGAGGTCCCCAGCATTAAGAGGCAGAGGCAGCAGGACTCAGTGAGAGATCGAATGTAGGAGCCCCAGATAGCATCGATCGTGGTGCACGCCTCGCTCAGTCCACTCCAGATGGGCTCTCCTTGGTGGCTGTTTTACCACCTGATTTTCTAGTTTCTCCCACCTGCAGCTCATAGGACTTGGGGTTGGCATCTTGCCCAAGAGCAGCAAATCTTTAAGCTGACTGTGAACCCATGAGGTGATCTGTTACTAAAAACTGCCTAAGTGGATGTTGACCCAAGAATAAAGGCTCTCTTTGGAATTGGAGGTGAGTAGTGAGTCACCTGGTAGCAAGATGAGAAGCAGCAGGCCACAAACACACGTAGGTGGGCTACCAGCAGCTCTGGAGTGAAGGTGTAGAAATTGTTTATACTGGAGTCACCTCGGGATCTGAAGAACCTTTGAGTCCCAGTGTCCAAGGCCCAGAGTACTTCTCTTTCTGAAGCCCAGGTCCAATTCTTTTGTTTCTGGCTTTCTTTGGGGTTCATTTCCTCATTCTTAAGCATAACCTTTTAGTAATAGCCAGCTCCCCACATTACTATAGTGGATCTCGATACTGTGCACTCAGCTAACGCTAACTGGAGACAGAATGATGAAGTAGTTAAAAATACTCGATAGGAATTCCCCTTTGTCTTTTTGGTCTTTTGTTGTTGGCCAAGATACTTCTCATTGAACCTTGGTTTCCCCATCTGTAAAATTGGGATGATAGAAGAGCATCCCAGGGTGATTGTGAGGAGTAGGTGAGATAAACTGTTATCTAGCACTTAGCTCAGTAGCTGGTGTAAAATTAGAGCTTAATAAATACTTACTGTTAGTGGGTTTTGTTTGTTCGTTTGTTTGTGTGTTTTTAAGGATAGTCTCTGGAGAGACTTAAACATTTTTATGAGCAAAAACTATGGAAAGGAGCCAGCCTAGTGAGAGAGGCTGGGTGGTACATACGAGAGAGGGTGGTAAGAGAAGGTCTTGGATCCCAGAGAAGCAAGGACGATATGGGATCAAGAGAAGACATTATGGATTGTTCTCAACAGAAGAGAGAACCTGGTGGAGGTGGGAGGAGGGACTTTTTTTGAGGTTGAGTTCTAGTTTTGGTGGTCTACTGGGAGAGATGCTGATTGAGGAGAAAGGTGACAAGCTGGAAAACAATTGTGGAAAACAGGAGACAGGGACATACGAAAGAACTGATGAACAGTGCTGAGATCCTGAGATTGTACACCATAAGTTTATAGTTATACCAGTCTGCATGTTTTCATAATTTTTTTTTTTTTTCATGGTGTGCTGTGTTCAGCAGAATGATGAGAGATGTAAAAGCAAGAGTAGTATAGTTTTAAGGGTTTGCCAGCCAGATGCCAGGAAGGAATAAGGAGGCTGGGATCTTGGGCTCAGGGACATAGGAGGGCAGGTGGTCAGCAGTGAAGTCTGGCTTGTCTGGGGGGACCAGTGTGCTTTGGACAGGGTGTACGGTCTTGGAGAAAGAAGATGGCAGTGTGGTACTACCTACAGAAGATACGTAATTTTCTTTGAATGATGGTTTTCCCTGTTATCCCTAACACTCATTCCTTGTGTTGATAACTAAAATATTAATACCAATTGCTAAAAGGAATTTAATACTCTTTTGTATTGACACAGCCCAAAAGTTGAATTAGTTGTAGTTTTAATTTTGATGTCACCTGTGATTTCCTGTGGTATGCTAAATCAGCAAATAACAAATTGTGATGCTTAACCTTAGGTAAATTTTAGCCACATGATGAGAGATTTTATTTTCATCGACTGTTTTTTAACATTTCAGTTATATTGAGGACTTTAAAAATAAACACTAAGAAGCAGAGGATTTTTAGATGCATTTCATGTGTTTGAAACTAAGCCTGTCTTTGAGGTGGAATTCACCAGTGATTTGGGCGTGATGTGTCTGAACTTTAGTAGTCCTTGTTTCTCCTTTCATTTTTTTCTGCAGGGTAGTGGATCTGAAAACAGTAACATTTTCTCACTCACTGACCATCTGAGGGCCTCCCATGTTTCAGGCAGTGAGTAAGATGTCAGAAGAGCCGAAGTGAATGGTTCAGGGATGATACCCTGAGGAGCTTATCGTCCTCTGTCTGTGTGATCGCCACAGTGGGATCCACACACCCAGGATGCTCACCACAGGTGTTGGGGGCCCGGAAGAAAATATTAGAACAACTCTTTTAACATCTTTCAACTTCTCTGTGTTTCAGAACATATATATCAGAATAGTAGTACATGTATGAAGAAAACAGATAAGCATACATGTATTGGGGGTGTCCCCCCCATTTTTTGCCAGTAGTGTGTATGTGATCAAAATATGTTTGGAGGCATGTTAATATGCGTTTTAAAAAATATGAATTTTTAATAACTTTCTCTTATGTTTTAGCACTTTGGGAAAACCAAATGTTTCTGCGTATGTTAAACTATGCTCTTAAGGAGGAAGTTATTATAGTTTTACTTGTTGCCTATATTTGTAGTGTAAAGTAAGACTTAAGGTATAAAAAGACTCATTACCAAGATCTCGACTGACAAATCTGAGTCATTTTCTTCTTTGTGTTGGAGGAACTTCACTTTTTGTAGAATGGCATCCCTTATTGTAAAGCGCTAAACCCACCCACTGTCTGTCAGATGTTGGGGAATGGGGCAAGGAGAATGTGGAATGCCACATGCCTGTTCTCCTGTTTGGTCTCATCCCAAAGTGGTACCTCTGGGGACATCCTCTCCTCCTCCCACGCTGTCTTAAAGCAACAGGGTTGGGATGCCACCCAGAAATTTCCTGGCCTCATCTGTTTGCTCATAGTGTTTTCTCAGTGTGAAATGTCTCACTTTCAGAGAGCCGTGAAGTACTTGGTTCAGAAAGTTCTTCTCTCCCTCACTCCAGGACACTTTCCCCAGAATTAGCAAAACTGCTGTCCAGAACCTATTTAAATGAAGTATAGTGAATAAATGCTTCTAGGTTGTCCTCTGGAAGATTTTATTTTCATTTTTATTTCAGTGATGAGTATGAATTTTAATTTATATTTCACAATTTGGCATTTTTTTAAAACATTTTAAAACAATTTATTTAAGTGAAATATTGCATGTGTCTTTGCAGGTTGATGACAATTAGAAGCATGCTTTCCGCTGAACTTCCTTGGATACCATTTGTTATGCAGAATGTCGCTGAGTGAGAACTCAGTTTTTGCCTATGAATCTTCTGTGCACAGCACCAACGTCTTGCTCAGCCTCAATGACCAGAGGAAGAAAGACGTGCTGTGCGACGTCACCGTCTTCGTGGAGGGTCAGCGATTCCGCGCCCACCGGTCCGTGCTGGCGGCATGCAGCAGCTACTTCCACTCGAGAATCGTAGGCCAGGCTGATGCGGAGCTTAACATTACTCTACCAGAAGAGGTAAGAGGGCGGTGTTTCTGGTGATTTTACTTTAATTTTACTTAACTAAGTTTCTTACGATTTATGAAGTTAAAACTACAGTGTCCTTGACAGGTGGCTGAGGAGTATTTTACAGGTTCTGAGGCAACCCATTTCCTTATAAAATCATTAATTTTGGGTGTTAGTTAAAAATATTTATTGAGCAGTTGAATAACTTGACCCACTTATGTTATTTTTGATAAAATGACAAAATGAGGGCACACACAGTGGATTACAGACATTTGGAAAGGTCGCAGCTTGGAGAGGCCATGTGTGACATTCTCTCCCTGTGGACTTTTCCTGTCATCCCCAACTATAACTAGTTTTAGGGTTCTATAACACGTACATTTCCCCGTGAAAAGTAGATGCTCCGTAAGTGTTCTTTTTGTCTCCCCGTTCTTCTTTTTTTGAGATTGTCTTTATGTATTGTAGAAAAAAGAAATGGTTTTGTGTCATATTTACAGAACTTTAGTTTTACGTACTATTTTCCCCTGGCATGTTCCTAAATGTTGGTGTCTTTGTTAATGTCCTGCCTCTGAGAGACTTCTCTTTCGGGCAGATGCATGATGGTTACACTGACTCTTACTAAAACTAAGAGTGTCAAGCCTTTGGTATTGGGACACAAATAGAAGTTGTTAAGAGGAATATGAAGTATTTAGAACTTCTTTGGGTACGACGGGTCCACAGGTCGACGTAGGATGTGCCCTGTTGGATACAACTCAATAAACTGTGCCTACAGTTTAGCTTGTTGCTGGCTGTGCATACTTGTATGAAATTGTAGGTACAGTTTTGGGAACAGATAGATTGTCTTTTCCATGGCAGATGTCAGAGTGAATGATGCAATATCAAGAAAATGGCAAAAAAAAAAAAAAAGCCAAACTATAGAGTAGTGATTATTTTAAAAAAGAAAAAAATAACATATCATAATGGAGATATGCTTATTAGGGTTCATATTTTCAAATGATTTCGTGAGACTTTCCAAGCAAAGCAAAGTTTGAGTCATGGGTTTGGGAGGAAAGGTGTGTGCATGCATGTATCTAGTTATTCATTCTAATTTGAATTGTAAATCATCAGTTTTCAAATATTTGAAGTGTTTTATCACAGTGAGTGACTAATTGAAAATATTGTGTAACTTACTGTCTTAAAGGCCTTTTTAGGATATTTTAATTTACTTTAAAATTTTTTATTTGAAAATTTTATTGAGATAGTTGTAAATTCACGTACAGCTATAAGAAATAATGTGGAGAATTCCCTTTTACACTTTGCCCAGGTGTCCCCCAATAGTAACATTTTGCAAAATGACAGTATAATATTACAAACAGGGTATTGAAGTTGATACAGTCCACCCATAGTATTCAGATAGCCCCAATTTTACTTGTGCTAATTTCCGTGTGTGTAAATTCTATACAGTTTTATCCCCTGTGAAGGTTTGTGTGTCCACCCCCAGTTAAGCTACTGAACAGTTCTAACGCGGAAAGATCCCTTGCGGTGGTGTTTTATAACCACACCTTCCTCCTTGCCATTCTCCATCCCTTATCGCCTCACCCTCTTCCATCCCTAACCTCTGGCAACCACTGATCTGTCCTCCTCTTGTAAAGTTTTGTCATTTCAAAAAATGTTATTTAAATGGAATGACATAATATGTGACCTTTTAGGGTTGACTTTTTTCCACTTTCCTGAGATTTTCCAAGTTGTGCGTATCAATAGTTTCTTTTTATTGCTGAATATATTTCATATTACAAGTCTTTTTTTTTTTAAACTTTCACCTATTGAAGGAAATCAGGCTAAGTCTGGTTTTGGGCTGTTACAGATAAAGTTGCTGTGAATATTTGTATGCAGGTTTTTGTGTGAATGAGTTTTTATTTTTCTGGGTTAAAAGACCAGGGAGCGCAATTGCTTTTATGTTCTTGCTGCCAATGTGTGAGATATCCAACTTCTCTTTGTTCTCACCAGCATTTGGTGGTGTCACTATTTTTTATTTTAACCATTTAAAAGTTAGTTAAATACTCATAGCTGAGCATGGTTTTTTTTTTTTGGTTTTTTTTTTTTTTTTGAGACAAAGTATCGCTCTGTTGCCTGGGCTAAAGTGCCATGGCGTCAGCCTAGCTCACAGCAACTTCAAACTCCTGGGCTTAAGAGATCCTTCTCCCTCAGCTTCAAAAGTAGCCGCGACTACAGGCACATGCCACCACACCTAGCTAATTTTTTTCTATTTTTAGTAGAGATGGGGTCTCCCTCTTGCTCAGGCTGGTCTTGAACTCCTGACTTCAAGCGATCATCCCGCCTTGGCTGAGCATGTTTTTAATGTCACAAATATCAATGATATCTTGATCATTCTTACAGAAATTCAGTGAATTAAAATTCATTTTGTGTTTTTAACCTAGTATAAGGCTTTCTCTGTACTTCCATTTGCCCCTCAGTTTGCAGAAGCAGGTTTAATGTAAATGGGTGTTTCTGCTTAAAGATTTTGTTACTTAGAGTCCATGAATTTTTACTGAATAGTAATGAGGCATGATTTTTAAAACTTCACTTAGATTGCTTTTTAAAACCTGAATCTTAATATTTTATTATTGGAAATCTTTGGCATGAGCTAAAGATAATAGTTATCATTTACTGTGCATTTACCGTGGGTCAGGACTTCCTTGTAAGTGCTTTATGTGTATTGTTTTTCATCCTTAAAAATTCTTCCGTGCTTTGTAGCAGTTGGAGTTATTGAGCTGGACTAGTAACAAACACCTGGTAGCTTACTATGTGTGCAGCAAGTTGTGACCATCCTGCTGTATTTCATAGATGATTTATTTCTGCTAACATGGGAACATTGTGGTAATGTCTTATGTCTTTACTTCATGTGAGTAAACCATAATTCATGTGCAATTAAGAGTGGAATCTATAAAGTGGAGGGTTTCCAGTAAACATGATGTGATGAGCATGCTTTTCCGGGCTCCCTTAGTTTTATGTTGCCTAGGAGAATATTTTTTCTTACCAAATTAAAATATATATTTTATAATTATCGCAAGTAAGTTATACATCTCTCTATTCCCCTTTACTTCTCTTCTTTTTACCTACTAGACGGCTTTCAAATGATGTATTTGTTTTTATTTTGTATATTAACAGGTGACAGTTAAAGGATTTGAACCTTTAATTCAGTTTGCCTACACTGCTAAACTGATTTTAAGTAAAGACAATGTGGATGAAGTGTGCAAGTGTGTGGAATTTTTAAGTGTGCATAATATTGAGGAATCCTGCTTTCAGTTTCTCAAATTTAAGTTTTTGGACTCCACTGCAGACCAGCCAGAATGCCCAAGAAAAAAATGCTTTCCGTCACACTGTCAGAAAACAGACCTTAAATTTTCACTTTTGGACCAGAGGGATCTAGAAATTGATGAAGTGGAGGAATTTCTGGAAAACAGAAATGTTCAGACTCCTCAGTGTAAACTACGCAGGTCTCAAGGAAATGCAAAAGCATCGCCTCCTGTACAAGACAGTGCCAGTCAAACATATGAATCCATGTGCTTAGAAAAGGACGCTGCTCTAGCTTTGCCATCTTTATGCCCCAAATACAGAAAATTCCAGAAAGCATTTGGAACTGACAGAGTCCGCACTGGGGAATCCACTGTCAAAGATGCTCATGCTTCCGTGCAGCCAAATGAGACATCTGAGAGTGAATGCTTGGGAGGGGCCCAGGAGTGTGCAGATTTGCAGGTGGTTTTAAAATGTGAAGAAAGTAAATTGGCAATGGAACCTGAAGAAACAAAGAAGAAAGATCCTGCTTCTCATTGCCCAACTGAAAAACCAGAAGTGACTCCTTTCCCCTACAGTTCTTCCACAGACCCTCATGGACTGTATTCTCTGTCTCTTTTACACACATACGACCAATATGGTGACTTTGCTGGTATGCAAAACACAACAGTGTTGACAGAAAAGCCTTTGTCAGGCACAGATGTTCAAGAAGATAAAGCGTTTGGTGACAGTCAAGGTTCACATCTGAAATCTGACTCGGGCCCCAGGGAAGACAGTAGCCTTGCCTCAAGCGATCGGAGTAGTGTGGAACGCGAAGTGGCAGAACACCTCGCAAAAGGCTTCTGGAGTGACATTTGCAGCACGGAGTCTCCTTGCCAAACACAGTTGTCACCTGCCGTGGCCAAAGATGGCTCAGAACAGATCTACTCACAGAAACGGTCGGAGTGTCCCTGGTTAGGGATCAGGATCAGTGAGAGCCCAGAGCCAGGTCAGAGGACTTTTACAACGCTGAGTTCTGTCAACTGCCCTTTTATAAGTACTCTGAGTACCGAAGGCTGTTCAGGCAGTTTGGAGATTGGAAACGATGATTATGTTTCGGAACCCCCGCAGGAACCTTGTCCGTATGCTTGCGTGATTAGCTTGGGAGATGACTCTGAGACAGACACAGAGGGAGACAGCGAGTCCTGCTCAGCCAGAGAACAAGAATGTGAGGTGAGCAGGAGTATGTTCTTAATTTATTGTTTTAACAGCCACTAATTGGGATTTGCTCTGGGTCAGCTCTCTTTGTATCACTACGGCTATGAGCAGGCCCAGGGAGGGAGGAGGAAACGCATATGCATTAGTTACAAGAGTGTGTGATAAATACCAAAAGAGAGAGATGAAATTTGAAGCACTTTGTTTGTTCATATATTTTAAGTAGGCATATTTATATTAACCATGGAGTAGGTTCACACATTGGCTGTGTTCTCACGTGGGCCATTTCACTGCTAAATGCCATGTCCCAGGAGAAAAAAGAATAATGATTCTGTGGTCATTACATGATAACGCCTGGAAAAATGCAGCACACATTCAGTTCATTGCCACAAGGATCTCTAGACCTGGAACTAGTCACTGAGCAGTGATTTAGCAGTGACTAGTTGTAGGAATGTAGCTTCTAATGAAATTTTTTGGACTGAGGTTTTTCATGGTCATTGATGTTTTTTTTCCCCCCTTAGCCATTTCAGCTGTTAGTTTAATGAATGTTTTAATAATTTAGCATGAGTTACATGTAGCTGGTATGATATTAATCATATCATGTAACATATTAATCATCATGATTAATGTATTAATCATACCAGGCTTGATCTGTGTACTCCGTGTATAAAAGTTTATATTTGATAGCTGCTGTTTGTAGAACATTACTATAAATCCAGTAATAATAGGGTTCTGTTATTTTAAAAAATACTATGTAAAACAATATTTTTCTTAATATATTTTGTTTACTTTTCAAAGGTTGAATTTTTAGAGTTACAGTTTGCACTTTCTTTTTTATAAATTACTGTTTTATCCATTGCATTTTTGCCTTAGGATTTATTTTATATTGTATAACAACACTTAATATGAGATCTACCCTCATAACAAATTTGTAAGTGTACAATACAGTGTTGTAAAATATAGGCACAATGTTGTACAGCAGATCTTTAGAGCTTACTCATCTTGTGTAACTAAAACTTTACCCATTGGATAGCAATTACGCATTTTCCCCTCTGCCCAGCCCCTGGCAACTACTTTTCTGCTCCCTGTTTCTATGAGTTTGACTACTTTAGATACTTCGTATAAGTGGGACCATGTAGCATTTACTTGCCTGTGTTTGGCTTATTTCGCTTAGCATAATGCCATTCAAGTTCATCTATATTGTAGCAAATGGCAGGATTTCCTCCTTTTTATAAGGCTGAATAGTATTTGTTTATATATCCGCCACAAGTTCTTCATCCATTCATCCATCTCAGGGACATTAGATTGTTTCTATATTTTGGCTTTTGTGAATAGTGCCGCAGCCAATGTAGGAGTGCAGATATCCCTTTGAGATCTTGATTTCAATTTTTTTGGATAAATAGGAGTGAGATTGCTTGATCATATGGTGGTTACATTTTTAATTGTTTGAGGAACTTCCATACTGTTTTTCATAGCAGCTGTGCCATTTTCCCACCAACAGTATGCAAAGATTCCAGTTTCTCCACAACCTATTCTTTAGCATTCTTTGGTTTTGTATCTGTTAGATGACATAGGTTTGAAGGAGCTTTTTTTTTCCTTAGCTTTGGAAGGAGGTGGATTGGCGATTTAATTTAAGAACTAATATGTATATGTGGTTATAGCTATACATTTTATGACATTTATAAATGTAGCATTTGGAATTACTATAAAAAGAATGTTAAAAATAAAATATTTTTCAATTTAAAACATTTCGTGTAATTCCTGTAAACTTGAAAGGCAAGCTAAGTAGGTTGCCAGACTGAGCAATGTTTCCTTTGCATTTTAGATAATTAATATAATGAAACTTCCACAATTTTATTATTTTTAAAAAAGTTATCTTCTCATTTTTCCAAATGTAAATGTGTTGAAAATGTCTTTAAAATATTCATAAGACTTTTCTAACTTTTTCTGCATTGGCAAATGAAATGTGTAGCTTTTAAAATGAGTTATGTGAGGCTACCATTTTCTTGACAGAAAAATAAATTTTCTGAAATGCTTTAGAAATTACTAGCATAATTATACCAATATTAAATCAGTGCTGCATAGTAATATTCAAAGAATAAAATAGATTTTACTTTTAGGTTGTAAAAACATCTGTGGGGTATTAACATTTAATAGTAAAATAACTTAAATTCTGTCTTTCCATTTTAAATATGTTAATGCTTGTGTTAATATGTTTGATTTGCTGAAAAATATCTGCTTAATTGTCTTCTGAAATAGACCAGAAATATTAAGTATATTATCAGTTTTTATTATAATGGATTGTATAGAAATTGGGAATAGAGGCCTTTTTTAAATCTAAAGTTCTGTGAAAAGCTTAGACATACATCTTCATCTTCTTAGATTTAAGGTATAATTGCAAAAGTATAATTACAGCAATAATTACTAATGTGTATTTTACCTTCTAGGTAAAACTGCCATTCAATGCACAACGGATAATTTCACTCTCTCGAAACGACTTTCAGTCCTTGTTGAAAATGCACAAGCTGACTCCAGAACAACTGGATTGTATCCATGATATTCGAAGAAGAAGTAAAAACAGAATTGCTGCACAGCGCTGCCGCAAGAGAAAACTTGACTGCATACAGAACCTTGAATCAGAAATAGAGAAACTGGTAAGTGCACAAGTTTCTTGTTACTATTTAAATTCTACCACTCTCTTGTTTTGTAGAGGAAATAACTATTTAAATTCCTAGGTCAGATATAATGCTCATTACATATTAATTTTAATGTGTATCAAGTACCAATTTAGGAAAAATTATATGGCATTTTCAGAAAGATTAGGAAATAAAAAAGTAGGATTTTCATGGACAAATTTTAGTTACATAAGTATTTAACATTTTTAGCATGATATACAATGATATATAACTTGAACTATTTCTGGGTGCTTTTGTAAAAAAGATTTTCAAATTAAGGATTTTATCTACCTAATCCTTAGTGGTTGAGTAAAGGTTAAAGAAATTATAAATCACCTTAATGTCTCTTGTGATATATTTGGTGTCTATAAATGCTGATATTCCACATGTTAGTTTAAATCAACTGAAGAGTAACTTATTTTGGCTGACACCACAACAAAATACATCAGCCAGGATCTTTCCTAAGGGAAAATAAGATATGGTGATATAAACTGAAAATTTTAATGTCTCATGAGATCATAAGGGAGAATCATGCCTGCTTATTGAATCCTATTTTCTATTCCAGCATCAAAACACAAATTAACTGAAAAATGGGTTAGTTTACTCCCCTGCTTCCCTTTTCCCCTGGTGGTTGGTGGAAGGGAGCATTGCGTGGAAAAGGACGGCTGCGATAGTGCAGGCCCCCCGAGGGTAAAATACGGTGAAAGACAGCAGGGCAGCAGCCTAGAAGTAGTGACAGCATTCCTTGAATGTTCAGTTTTATGTCTTTGTGACTTACTGGTGAAAGTTTAAAGTGTGATTGTAGCAAATTTTCAAGCGTAAACATTATTGCTATGAATCGCAATTAAACAGCAACAATTTAGAAAAACTTGCGCCTTTTTATGCCTTCAAGAAAAATTGAAAGGCAACTATTATTTATATAATGTACGTATACGTTATATAAAAAGATGAAGTGTAACTATAAAAAGACAAGATAAAGGAGAAACCACATGTTTTACAAATGGAGGCATGAGAGTTACAAAAATAATCTATGTGATGTTGCTGATTAATTAAAATTGTTAGGACTAAAAAGGAAAAGTTATGAATTCCGTAGTATTTACTCAGTGCTTTTGGAGTATCAGCCATACCTTTAAGCACTGGTGTTCTTTCTTATTATCCAGCTTTGAATCCAATGCTTACCTGCCTTTAGACAGAGTAAGGCATTTTGAACTTAATTATTCTGTACGGTAACACAGAGATGCTTTTTCTACTCTGGGATTATGTGAAGCTATTTGAAGTGTACAAAAATTGTACCACTTGAGGTCTTAGTTCTGCTTCTGATAGTTCAGTCTTTCCCCTCAACTAGTTGTCATTTATAGCTGTCAGAGTTTATCCAGTTCTCTTACTCTCCTAAAAGCAAACACAAATAAAAAGAAACAAGGCTTTCATTAGTAATTTACTTTATAAATGGATACTAAACAAATACATTCAAGAGTAGCTGTTACCCTTAGCTGTTACCCTTTAGAACTACACTAATTCCTCGTTCAAATGGTCTATTTATATTTTTTGATTGAAGTCAGACATTGGATTGCTGGATTATTGGTATTTTTACTAAATTTCAATTATCTAGGCTGAAAGGCCTTGTTAACTTTCTTTGGGCTCTCTGACCCCTGTTCCTGTGCATTATAAGAGAGAAGTGAGAGAGACTAAAATTGTGGACTTCTAAATTAGACACTTAGTAACTTTGGGCAAGCTATTTAATTTCTCTGTGACTCAGATTTCTCATTGAAAAAATGGGATAGTATTAGTTCCTACATTATGGACTAGGTGCTCATTTTGAGGATTAAGTGAGTTAATATATCTAAAGAACTTAGAACAGTGCCTGGCACCATAGTAAGTACTCAATAAATATTGCATGTTTATTATTATTGCTATATTATTATTATCAGTTTCCAGTTTTCTCTTTCTTAATTGGCTTCCTTCCTAATGTTTCTACCTAAACTGTAAATTCTGGGTTTGGATTTTACTCTTATAGTAATAAGCCTCCTTTCATATGGTCAATGGAATAACTTCTGGTTAATTTTCAATACAAAGTAATATTTGGTTTTTTAACAGTTTTTAATGAGACCAAAAATCAGAGTTGGTTAGTACCCTGTTTACCTATTGTATTAATTTGGACTCTCTGGCTTCAAGAGACAGACTCTTGAATGAATGAATGAATGAATTTGTTGTAAGGAGATCGGTGTGTCTCATTGAGAAGCTAGAGAATGGAGCCAGGCCTCATAAATAACATGGAACAAAAAGTGGAAGACTGCTAGGAACTCAGGGACTCTTCTCTCTCAGCTCATCTCTGCACCTGCTTTGCCCTCCACCCACAGAATGGCTGTGTGCTCCCAAGTGTGTGTGGGAAGAGTGGCTGCTGTACAACTGCTGAGTCGTTTCACTGTCCTGCAGGGACTCATCCAGATAGAGACAACAATTTCAGTCGGTTCTAAATTCCTAGCATTTTATTAGCCTAATTAGACTCTGTTGTCCTCTTCTGTCCCCAGAGTGCAGGGACAAAATAGCAGAAGAGCTAAGAAGAGTCCTTTTGGGGCAGGCAGAGCAGATAGCCTGACAGGGGTCTGCTGTACACAGATAGGGGCCAATCTGAGCTTCGCTCACTCTCTGACCCCTTCTGAAATAACCCCAGAGAAGTCATTTTGGAATTTTTTGTATCAGAGGGACTTGCTGTGTGTTTCAGCTTCCTTGAGCTCCTGACTCGGTCTTCACACTGCTCTCAGTTACAGTGGCAAACTCTAGTTGCAGAGTGAGGGCACATTGCAGATTTCCGTTCTGCCCCAGATGTCTTTCTCAGACAAAATAAGCAGAAAATGTGCTACTTATTAGCTAATAAGAATAAGAAAGCTGACCCTTCTAGAATTAAAAGAATTTGATGCTTAAGATATTTATTGTATTAAGAAGTATACTGGGACCCTGGTTATTGGGTGATGTAATGGATGTTATCCTTTGTAAAAGAACGCTAAGGGGAGTTACAGTCACAGTTTTGTGTTTAGTAGCATGGAGAGTTGAGAATACAGAGGAATGTGAATATATATATCTATATGTAATATAGATATTTAAATATCATTGAGATGTTACTTTTTGGTCTTGGCCAGTAGTCAGGCAGTGTTCCCAGTTTTCATAGTCTTTTAGCAAACCTATTTAAGGGAAATTGTTTGTTTCATAATTAAACAGTCATTTGCATATAGTGAAGGACTAATTGGATTTAACATATGCATAAACTTACAGTATTTATTGCCCAGGTCTGGTAATATCAGACAGAGGGCTCCATATTTTCGTACTCTTTGGCCTTTGGCTATTGGCTGCCTGTTTTCCTAGAGAGGAATCTTAAAACTTTTTGCACCTAACCCTGAGAGTAATATCATAACAGACTGCGAATGGATCAGGACGTGAAAAACAGTTTTGATTACACTAGAATAATCATTCTAAAATGTTTGCAAAATGAGTCAGTAGTCATGTATAAAGGACACTTTTATAGTCTCATTGTGCTGAGAAAGTCATAGGAAGATGTTATTTTGCATTCAATAAATATAAATTTCTCATCAAGAAGTTCTATCAGAGTCTAATAGAACCTTCGAAAAAAAGTATTTGGTGGATAAATTGATAGTATTGACTTTAGTATTTATTTTGAATTTTATAGTATATTAAAGGTTAGGCATTAATTCAGAACTGCTTTTACTATAAGGATTAAATATGCGTAATGTACAAGACAGTAAAACATGACTTTTTAAACTGATAAATACAAGGTCTTTGAACAAAGTTGAACAATCATTCAACTTCTGTTAAGGTGTTTGGCTTACAAAGCTCTTAACTATATAGCATTCTTTATAAGGTCTAAGTTTATTCTTTTCTGGGAGATTAATTCATAAATTAGAAAATATACATGTTTCTGATAACTATTTTGGCCTCAAATGTAACCCTGAAATGAAGGGAATCTTGCTTTTTAAAGAAAAAAAAATATTAACACTAAAATGTATTTCTCTTAGAATTCAGTGTTGTTATGATATCAACTTACAAGCGATCAGAATATTCACAAAGCTCTTGAGCTTCAGGTTGAGGTGTTCAGACACCAATTTGTTTCATTACCCTGTCCATTATGATGGGACAGAAGTAAAACGATCTCACCTGTCCTTAGTGGTTTGTGTTTGTGGTGAAGATTATATTTTATTTAAAATAAATGTATTCAGTCCACAACCAATCACATTTTACTGACCGCTCCACCAAAAGAAACTCTGATGGCCCTTCTGGAACCTGACTTCTGTCATTCTGTGTTGCCCTTGGGCAACGTTTCCTGAAATGCGTCTGTGTACTATGGGCATCAGTTATCTGGGGGTGCCCCTTACAGATGGACATTCTTTAGTCCCATCCCCGACCTGTGGGAGGGGCCCAGAGCATGCATTTTATACAAGCTTCCAAGGGAGATGTAATGTACATTAAGTTCTGAGAACTCACACACTAGAGCACCGAGGTCAGGTGGAGGCTTTGGAGACTAATGGCTAGCAAGCCTGCCTGGCCACTGAAAGTAGCTCTGTGGCCTGGGGAAATTGCTTAACCTCCAGTACCCACATTCCCTTATTGCTAATATGGAGATGGGAATGATACCTACCTCAGGACTGATGCAAGTATCGGATGAGATCAGGGATGCAAAGCTTTTGTACTGCTCAGCACATAGTCAGGGCTCAATAAATACTAATTGTATTTTATATAAAAGTGATTCTCTATTCTTCCTAGAAGTGTCTGCTGGTCACTACATGTTAATAGTTGTACTTGGTACCAGGAGATCACAAGTGAGTAAGACATAGTCCTCACTTACAGTCTCCTACCTAGGGAGTTAGACTTAAGAGTGTTGCGCTTTGTCTCACCACCCCCTGCTCCATTCTAAAAATTTCAAGCTTTCAGAAAAGTTGAATGAAGGGTACAATAAACAACAATATACTCTCTGTTTAGATTCAACGATTATTGACATTTTGCCAGATTTATTTCTCTGTCTTGGTCTCTTTCTTTCTGCCCTGTCTCTCTCTGGCCAGGTCTCTTCCTTGATTTATCTGTCTCTGTGCACCCGTTAGTTCATCACGGTGTCTCTGTGCCTCCTTCAGTTAGTCTTGGTCTTTTTCTGAACCCACTAGGTTGATCTTGACCTCTCACTGTCCGTTCCTGTCCTGATATTTTGCTATCTTTCCGTTCTCTGGTTCTCTTGCTCTACTTTTATTTTCTAAATCATTTTAAAGCCACTATATTATGACACTTCATCCATAAATGCTTAATTAAACATGCATATTCTAAAAATAGACATTTTTGTATAAGACTGATATCTTTATTACACCTGAGAAAATCAGTACATTGTAAATATTATATCTCGTTCTTATTCAAATTGTCCTAACTTTTCACAAAATATCTTTCATAGATTTTTTTCAATCATCACATATTTGGTTAAGCCTTTTCAGTCTCTTAATCTAGAATAAATCTTCTCATTTTTTTAATGACAGTAACTTTTCAAAGAGTCCAAGCCAAATTTTTCAGAAAATGTTCCATTTTTAATATTGATTATTTCCCCATGGCTTTATTTAACTCATTTCTCCATTCCCTTATTGCATGTAAACTGGCAATGTTTGAGTAGTTTGAGATGAAACATTCACGAGTGTTGTCTTTCATATTGTGTCACCTGGGGAGACACACAGTGTCATGGTGATCCCATGTAGGTTGGTGGAAATAGCCAGATTTCTTCATTTTCAAAGCTATTTTTTTCACCCTTGTAATTGCTTAGTGACTTGTGAAGTGTTGCTTAGGCACTTTGTGACTGTTTTTTCTCAGTACTCCCACATCCTTTGGCTTTTAGCGTATGCCAATGTCCTTTGCCATGGGGATTACAAAATAGTAATTTTTCTAATTCTTTCATTCCTCTTACATTTATTATTTGGCATTCCTCTTTGAAAAGGATTTTTGGCCAGGCGCAGTGGCTGGTGGCGGCTCATGTCTGTAATCCTAGCACTCTGGGAAGCCAAGGCCAAAGGGTGGCTTGAGCTCAGGAGTTCAAGAGAAGCATGAGCAAGATCGAGACCCTGTCTCTACTAAAAATAGAAAAATTACCTTAGCATGGTGGAGCACCCTTGTAATCCCAGCTACTTGGGAGGCTGAGGCAGGAGGATCATTTGAGCCCAGAAATTTGAGGTTACAGTGAACTATGATGACACCACTGCACTCTAGCCAGGGCAACAGAGCAAGACTCTGTTTCATAAAAAAAAAAAAAAAAAGATTTTTTTTTTTTCTTCCTCCTTCTTTTCCCTCCCTCCTACTGCCCTGTGGTATCACTGTGGACTCATGGGTTAACTTTTTTGGATTCAGTTTGTTAGAATCAATAATAGGTATTAGTCTTTTGATGTTGACTTTTTTTCAAATTTGGCCAGGGAGAGCCCCTTTAAGCCAACTGCTGTCCTGTCAACATGACCCCATTCGAGCTTCTGTGCCATCCAGCACCTGT
>CAUYSK010094404.1:0-73071 GCA_963575035.1 Avahi laniger | reverse complement strand
TGTTGGGGAGCAGTGACTGGGCTTTAATAAATAAACTGATAAAAGAAAACCAAGAAAGAGAGCAGGGCATGGTGGCACATGCTTGTGGTCCCAGCCACTCAGAAGGCTGAGGTGGGAAGATGGTTCAAGCCTAGGAGTTTGTGGATGCAGTGATCTATAATCATACCTGTGACTAGGCCTGGGCAGCATAGCAAGACCCCATCTCTAAAAAGATGGGGAGAAAACCCAAGAAAGGTAGACTAAGTGAGGCATAGCAAGTGTCCTTAGGAAAAGAAGGGAGATCTGACGACTTGTATTAACCTATTAATTTATACCACGGCTCTGTACAAAAATAAAAAGGTTCTCATAAGATTAACAATTTAAATAAATATTTGATAGAACATTCTTTCTCATTTTATAGCTCATCTTTAGGGTTGATATTCAGTTCATGCTTCCCTTGCTGTTCTTGATCCAGGATTGCAATAACTTCATCAGCCTGTATTCGCTCCTGCAAAAAAGACAATTTACACATTTCTGTTACAAGCATAATAATCAGTCCCAGCAGCAGATGCTTCCCAAACACTTCCTGGCATCCATCTGCACATGGATTGGTGCTAAATCCAGTTAAGAATCAAACCTCATCTTCATTCCCAGACTGGTGCCTTCTCCTGACATGCTATGTCCTAAGCAATTACTCTCCAGGATTCGCCTCCTGCAAAGCAGTATCATATGGGCAACTGCTCACAACTCTTTCTACTTCATGGCCTCACAGACATCTCCAACTCAGTTCAGTGTTCAGATTAAGCTCACCATTTTGTTCCCTACGGACCCACTCTATCCTTCACATGGTCTCTCTATCAGCAAAGACCGACACTGCTCCCCTTTGCCTTAAAAGCCTGACCGTGGTTTCTTGCATTTGATGTCACTTAGTCCTCTCTGTTCCGTCTCCGACTTCTGCCCCTTTCTCTTCAATGCACATTGCTGTTGCCTTAGGTGGGCCAGGGCTTCCCAGCCTTGTCAGTCTCCACATTTTAGACCGGATAATTCTTTGTCGTGAGGGGCTGCCTTGCGCATTGTAGGATGTTCCACAATATCCTTAGCTTCTCTGCCTACCGCAGGTAGCCAGTAACACCTCCCCCAAAACTGTGACAATCAAAAATGTCTCTAGCTTTTGTCAAATGTCCCCTAGAGGGCAAAAGTGTTCCATTTTGAGAGCCGCTGGTTTAGTTCTCGTCATCATCATCTCTTAACCCGATTGCCGCAGCAGCCTCCAATCCGATCCCCCGGTTTCGCTGCACACCCCACATGCTGCTGAGGAATCCTGCTCGCTGTGGTCTGACCACGTCACTTTCCTGCTCACGACTCACAACCCTTCCCTGGGTTCCCGTTGCTTGAAGTTCCAGGTCCAACATTCTCGCTGTGCTTATAAGGAGCTGCCTGATTCATGTCTCTCTCTCTTCTTTAGCCTGATTTTGTCTTTTTCCCTTTTCTTACCTTATACTTCAACTCCCTAACTTATCTTAAGTTCTCTGAACACAACACTCCAAGAGAAATCCCACAGTCCTAGTTCAGATTAGATGCTTCTCTGGGTTCTCCCACCATATACTCTGTGTTCTCTTACTGCCACATCAATTCTTCAGCAAGTCCGGTTGGTCCACCTTCATCGCATATCAAACCTTTCGCATCTTTTTATCTTCTTTATTCTTACTCGAATCTAAGCCCACATGTGAACTAAAGCAGTCTTTTGTATCCTGTAACTCACCAGGACTGGGGGAAGGATGTGGGGGGACCACAATGAATTCCCACCAGTTAGAATAAAATTCCCATTTTCTAACCAGCCTGTAGAATCTGGCCCCCTCCTCCTCTGTATCCTCGCTGCATAATACTCTCCCTCTTGTAGGCCACGTTCCAGCTGCTCTGGCCTTTTTTGTTTCTTGACCACTCCAAGCTCCCTCTTGTCTCTGGCCCTTTGCAACTTGTCCTCTGCCTGGAATACGCTTCTGCAGACGTTTATCTTAGTCACCTTCCTCTTGTCACTTGGGTTGCAGTTCACGTGTCACTTGTTCAGAGAGGTCCCCAGTTTTCCACCCCCCACTTTACTCTCCAGTGAGTTGCCTTGTTCCATTTTCCATGCATCATTTATCAAGATCTGAAAACTTCTAATTAATTTTTTTGTTTTTACTTAACTGTCTGTCTCCTACTTCTACTAGAATATAAGCTCCATGATACCAGGGAATCTTGTCACTGTCATATTTCCAGTGTTCAGAAAAGATACAGACATTTGGCAAGGGCTCCACTGTATTTGATGAATAAATATATAAATGGATGAAGGCTTTCTGTGTCTAAAATACCACTTCCTAAAAAAAATTTTACTCATCCTTTAAAGGTTATTTCAAATGTCATCTGCAAAGGAAGGCTTTCTTGGTTGCTTCTTTTTGTCCCCTAAACCATGTGTTTACTGTTAACAATTCTTACCAAACTTTGCCTTGTGCTTTAATTATTTGGGCCTCAGTGTTAACTCTTCCAATTTGACTTCAAGCTCCTTGAAAACAGGAATTATGTCTTACCTAGTCTGCATCTCTCATGGGTAGTCTCCACCACAGTGCTCAGCACAGTAAGTTACAAAAGTCACTATTTTATGACTTGAACACAAAGACTTTCTCATGCAAGAGCTTGTAATTGAAAATGACATTGACATAAAGACAACTAAAAGGACCAAATATACTAATAACAGAAAACTAAACTGCTGTCATATCTAAGTAAAAAGCCTGAGTACCACTTTATGAATAAGGGGAGAACAATCTTGATGTTTAGCAAATTGATGCACACACAAGGCTTTCACCTCTGTTGGCCACAAGAAACTGTTACAATCATATCTCTCATGAAGGGAAAGAAATTCAAGATTTGGAATCAATCTATATATATAAAGCTTTTAATATCCTTGCATCCTTCAGAGTCTATATTGCTAAATAATTTTTGAGAATTGATGCCTTTAAAATAATCTGTAATAATCATGGGAATCTTCCAGCTTGTTCATCAGAAAGATTTGTTTGCTCAGGGACTCAAACTGAGAAAAGGCATTTAAGCCAGAGACTCCCAAACTCTGCTGCATGTTAGAATCACTTGGGGAGCTTTTAAAACTCCTGGCACCCAGATCATGTTGCATACCAATAAAATAAGAATTTCTGAAGGTAGGAGCCAGATGTTAGTAGTCTGTAAAGATCCTGAGATGATTCCAGTGTGTTGCAAAGTATGTGAATCACAGCATAGGCTAAATTTTTTATTAGTGAAGCGGCTCTGGTCATTTTCTGTCGTGGCCACTAGATGTCGCTACTGCCTGAAAACTGGAGAAGTCATCCAGTACTTTCTGTCAGAGGAGGGGACAGTGGCTTTAATGTTTCCTGATTAGAAAAGAGCAAAGAGAACTTACTTTGTGTTGGCTCATTTTGATAGAACAACACCTTGGAAGAGAGAGTTTGGATAATGAATAATAAAATAGATTAAATGCTGAATCAAATACTGAAATAGTGAGGCAATTTTTCAACAATTTATCTTCACTGTCTACTCATTTACCTAGGTTCCTTAGTATAAAAGCATGAATGCTGGTATTTTGGAGATGGAAAACACAAGGAAAGAAAGGAATTATTGATGAAGAAGATTGTTTAGTGCCCCTTGAGGTTTTCAGAACTCTGCTCCGTTGCCTTCGGTGAGGCCTTTCTTCCTCTTTCTGTGCCTGGCTGTGGTCTTCTCTTTCAGGCCTGAGCTTACCTTCCTACGTTCCCAGATACGAAACACATACTACTGCTGGGGCCTGCTGGCAGAGTTCCCCAGGCACATAATAGGTCTTCTGCAAACTCACAGAGCATAAGAGGTCTTTTGTAAAACATCTGAAGGAATGCTTAGGGAATGTGAGCAAAAAGCTTCGTGAGTTAGGTTTGATAGTGAAAAGTATATGAGTAAAAGACATTATTTTTGCACGGTTTCTGATAAAATTAGATTCAATTTAGGGACCTAAAAAGGAAAATTGGCTAGAATGCCATTTTGGATAATAGAATTTCACAGTTTCTTCAACCCTTGGGGCTGGAGAAGACTTTGAGGTTATCCACTTCAGCCCCAGCCACGATGCTTCGGTTTCAACGTCAGCATTCCGTGCCAAGAAGTGGCCTGGGCTTTGACGGGAGCCATCTAAGCCGTACTTAACAGAACAGACAATTCCACCAAACTGTGGTGACTATTTGCAAGTTATTCCTTATGTGGAGACCAAATTTTCTTCCCAGGGGCTTCTACCCATACCCATCGGTCTTAGTGCATGCCTCTGCAGCTTCTCAGAGAGTCCGTGACCTCTGCCCGAGGGCCTCCAAAAAGATGAGAGCATGGTCTCTTATCCAACATAAGTGTCCTCAGCTACTTAAACATAGTGATAATATTATAATATTTAAATTGATAATAATAATCCTTCATATTCCCTCATGCTCTTCCACATGTTTCCTAAATAATCCAGTGTTCTTTTTAATGATTTGCTGAGAAAACAAGTCAGTCTTCTCTATGAGCAGTAGCAAGTGATCCTGTTCTCCTGATGCTACAGTTTGTTAATAAGCTTAAGACTGATTAGTGACTGCCAAATATCACATTATTTCTGCAGACATCTTCACTTATTAGAACACATCTGATTGAGAATTGCCTTTATAGCCCCCATTCTGTTCCTCAGATTCACACTACAAAAGTTCGATGGGTGATGGCTAGGTCATGGATCCAATCAGAAAAACTTGGTCTTGCTTAGAAAACAGTGCCAGTGTTAGAAACCAGAAAGTACCCTGTAAAAGGTGTGTCATGATCTCTAAGGTCCCTGAAGGGTTATGGAACAATTTAAAGGACTTTTCAGATAGATCAGTTCATGAAACAAGTTTAATTGGCTTTCTGAGTGAGTCAGGAACTCACCAATTCTCTGTAAAGCGGGTCCAAGGTAAACCACAGAGCCACAGCACACCTCTGGCCCTTGGTGACGGCCTTCACCCCATGAGGGTTCTCTCCTCCAGATGAGAAGCTGATCATACGCCCACACTTTGGTTTTATAGAGGCCTGAGAAATAAAATTAGACTTTCAATTCTTATATTGTAAACATTTCTACAACCCTCTCTCCCCAGCCTTCTATGGGATTATTTGAGTTAAGAATTGAATCAAAGAATAATGGAATCCTGGGGTCGAAGAAGACATAGGTTGTCTCAATTTTCTCATGTGTACAATAAAAATAAGGTCAAAATAATATCCACCTCAGAAAGTAAAACGTTTCAAGTAAAATGTGTGGCAAAGTCCCTGTACATAGTTCAATAGATGCTATGTTGATAGCCTGCAAATTCCAAGAAGGCAAATGTTCTCTCTTTTAATTCACTTCTTTAGCTTTAACACTAGCAAAGCATCTGGATACAAAGTAGGTTTACATTCAATGTTTGTAAAGTTAAAAAAACAAAACAAAAGGACATATGGGTGCTGGGAAAGTCCTATAATTGATTTAAGTGGTGGGTACATGGCTGCATACTCTTTCTGATTCCTAAGTTGTATATTTATGGTTATATACATTTCACAACACAAATATTTTAAAAAGTCATTTCTAATCCCATATGATATTTAATTCCCTTTCAAATATTCCTTTGCACTGGCCATTTTGGCATTGTTTGAATACCTCCAACAATGAGAACACACCACCCTGTAGGGTGGCCTATTCCATGACCTCCAAGTGTTTTGAGATGATTGAAACAGGACTTCCAAGCTTGCCCATTGCCCAGGTGGGGCCGTCCACAGTGTTAAGTAGAAAGGTGCAGAGAGACTAACAAATACTGCTGGGCACACTGAACCAGGCTGTGAGATCACACAGGCCGGCTCTTCAAGTTGAGTGAGTTTAAGCAATTGAATATTAGGGGCCTGGATTCTGTGTTTAAAGAAGTGTCTGGTGTGAATAAAGTCCATTTTTCTTCCTTGGGAAATAGAGAAACTTTACTTATTCTATGGAAGAGCTCAGAAACGTAAGGTAAAAGCAGAAAAGTGGTACTAGCCTTTCTACTGTGATAAGGTAGGTTCTTTCTTACTAGCTGCTTTCTGAATTGACTTGAGTTGATGCACGCCCATTAGAAGAACCTTTGGTTTCCTTCTGCATGAAATAAGATGGCTGTGTTTTCACTGCTAGCTTCAGGAGGAATACTTGAAAAATTTCCTGAAGTCCTTGGATGATACATAACGTACGTACTATATGTAGACTACATGACTCCGTGTGGAAGGTCAAAGGTAGGTGAAGGAGTCAAAAAGTCAGAGACCCAGGTGTGTACATGTGTACCTACGCATGCATATGTATGTGGGTATTTGTGTGCCTATGTGTGTCTGCGTGTGTGCCTATGTGCATATGTGTGCATGTATATGTGTTTTGTGTGTGTAAATGTTAAGGAAAAGAGCAGAAAAATAACACTCTGTGTCTTGATACTCTCCTATTCACAGTAACTTTTCTTTGCTAGAGTTGCTTTTCTTTAGCATCTTTATCAAGGCAACTTTTCTGATGTAAATCAGAGAATTTACTAGTTACTAGTGCCCTCAGTATCAATCTGATTCTGTTTATCTGGAGAAGGAACTTGCACATTTCCACATAGAAACAGAAAAATAAATGACATTTAAAGCATATGAAGTAGGACAGAGAAGCCTTCCTACTAAATGGCCTTGGGATCTAGAATTTCAAGTTTTCTGAGCTGCCTGCTACCTGGTACTGTTCAGGTGTAACTCAACCACACTCGGCTGCCAGAGCCTCTGTGTGACTACCAAGTCTTGGTGACGGCTTACGGTATTTCAGAAAGGGTGTGGGAACAATTTAATGTTTTCTCTCTAATGGAATTAGAAGAATTGAAAATATCTTTAAACATGAAGAACTTTGGGAAAATTTAAGAAAAGAAAAAGCTATCAACTGCCTAAAGCAATTAGAATTGATTATAGGTATGCGGGTTCGCAAGGATCTCTAAGACTAATTTCGTCAAACAGTGAGTATCCACCTGTTACATAGCAGGTATGTGGAAGAATAAACATACTTTAGTGAACCTGTCTGTCTCTGTTTGTGGCATTGTTTCTACAGGAAAATATATTCTGAAGTTTAAATAAATGATTGTAAACGTACTTTTCAAACACAGCCCCATTCATACTGAACTTGATTTTTCATGAAGTAAATGGGACTCATTAAATTTTATCTTCTTCAAACTTGTCCGGAGAAACCAAAAATCTCTTAATTCCCATGTCTCACAAGTAAATGCTACTGTTAAAAAATAACCCATGTATCTTCCACGTATACTATCTTCCAAGTGTGATTTTTAAAATTCCTTTTACTTTCCATCTGATTAAGACTCAGATAAGCATTTGTATTATACTTGCCTTGAATAAATGCAAACATTCGGCCACCAGACTTTTTCCAAAGTAAAGGACTTAGAAGACTTTACTTTCTGGTGTGGCCCCGAGTTAGACCATTTCCCTGCTCCGTTCATCCCTCCACAGCCAAAGATGAGAAACTAGCACAGAAAACTATCCATTGCCCTCTGTTATTGGGACAGGAATAAATTTCCTATGGGAAAGAGGTAAGAACTGGCTTACCTCAGAATTTTAATTATCTATGAAATTCCCTTAAAACTTTATAGTACGTATTAATATAAAGTATAACTGATTTGGGAAAATAAATATTCTCAAATTAAAGCTCTTGTATTAAAATTTGTTTAAATCAGTTTTTCCTCTACTTTTTTACAGAGGAAACTAGATTCAATGTTTTTTTAAATAGTTACATATTTTTGTTAAAATTATAATCTCAAAAATGGGAATATTATCTGCTTTCATATCTTTAAAAAGCAGAATTCCAGTTAAGGTACATTCCACTATTAATGAAACCAAGGTATCACCTGCTTTTAAATAGTAAACATTTCCAAGTATCGCCACTAGATGGAGGCAAAGCAAAGAAATCTTTTCAATCAACTGATTGTCTTTTTTTCATTTTTCTTTTTTATTTCAGCATATTATGGGGGTACATATGTTTAGATTACGTATATTGCCCTTGCCCCACCCGAGTCAGAGTTTCAAGCGTGTCCATCCCCCAGACAGTACGCACCGCACGCATTAGGTGTGTATATACCCATCCCCTCCGCCCCCCTCCCACCTGCCCAACATCCCATGAATGTTATTCCTATATGTGCACTTAGGTGTTGATCAGTTAAAACCAATCTGATGGTGAGTACATGTGGTGGTGCTTGTTTTTCCATTCTTGGGATACTTCACTTAGTAGAATGGGCTCCAGCTCTATCCAGGATAATACAAGAGGTGCTAGATCGCCATTGTTTTTTGTGGCTGAGTAGAACCCCATAGTGTACATATACCACATTTTATTTATCCACTCATGTATTGATGGGCACTTGGAGTTTCCTTTAAACTGTGAGATGGCAGTGTTTTTGTACTTCAGTTTCATCTTAGCAGAGCTCAGAAATCAAATTCTTTCTACACACAAGCTCCTCCAGAGGTGAAAATCTTGCATAGGGATTTTAAACTCAAATCCAGGTCATCAATCTTGATTTAATTTCCCAGATTATGAAGTATTAAAATATTCCCATATCAATATTTAAGCTCTTCCAAAAAAGTGAGACATCATGACCTTTTAAACATACGTTATTGTATTAAAATGAATGAAATATTTTTTCTTAATTATAATGATGTTTCCAGACAATTTTAACCAGAATCCCCATGGGAATCACCCTTAAACCCATACATAGTTTAAACTAATACATAGTTTTTTATATTATCTGCTTATGTCTCAGTAGTGTTTCATGAGTATTTGGATGTTGGAACGATATAAATTTTGCTATTGAGAAAAGCATGCAAGCTACGAGGAGAAAAGCATAAAATTCAAGAAAAGTTTTGGAAATAGCTTATATAGTGTCAGAACTTTGAAGTTTATCACATACGTATCCCACTATTTAAATTTTGTATGGTGGAAAAAGATACCTCATAATCTAGAATTTGATTATTTCCTCAATTGGAGAACCTGTTTTTCTACCATTGTGTGTGTTCTTTGGCTTAAAGACCAAAGGATGCTAACTAGATGGTCTTTAAGTGCTAAGTAGGCTGGTTTTCTAAAGGCACTGATTTACTTAGGAAGATGGTGATTGAATTTAACTTTTGATTTACATATTTGTTTGTGTGTATGTGTATCATTTGGCAAGTACAGGAATATACATATATGTCTATCTGTATACATGCACACATACACATATATGTATGTATACACACATACATGATAATTTTGGTAGTCTAGGTATTTGAAGCCAATGCTCAACCCAAGCATGTAGAATATCAGGTTACTTTAAAGCCATTCTGTAGAATCATTTGACTTATCCCTAGACCTGGGTGATTTAGGAACCAATGTTTTTATGTTTCCATTAGATTATTTGACAAAGAACCAGAAGACCTGTGTTTTGGTTCCAAGTCTAACACTAACTAGCTATATGATCATGATAAAATGCATAATATCTCTATTCTTTAATTTGTCCATCTTTACAATGGACTAGAAAAATTTTATAGATGTTTTCATTTTTAACAATTATAATCCATAGATTTATTGGGAATCTCTCTACCTCTTGAATTTTTAAGCTCAGAAGTATCTGAAATACAATGGTCTGTGAGTCCTTAGAAAAATGGCAATACAGACATCAAAAGTACTAAACAAATTTGTAGGATTGGTTTACTTACAGTCACGGTCTTAGCATCCATCTCAGTGAATATGAATTCTCCTCCTTCAAAGTCGTCGTTCATATACAGGAGAGCACTGTGAGAAGAAAGGGAAAGCCATCTGTACATGTGTATGCTTACAACTGCATGGTCATAGAATACTGAAGACTGATGATGTACTGACCAGACTGTTTAGTAAGTTTCCTCTGAGCTAGACATTAAAATAATCGGCCCTCCAAACTCTTGAAGAGAAAATCAGATATAGTTTGAGTTATACCCCTAAAGTATTTATTTATTTCACTTATGTTAACATTTTAATCATATTTCAAAACTCATCTTACATTTCACTTCCTCCACAGAAAATCTAACTAGATTTAATTTAATCTAGCTCTCTGAACCTGTCCACACTACTTAGAACTCTTATATTCACTTACATCACAGCAACTCTAAAGGATGTATTTTTTTTCCTTACCAAGCTGGAGAGTTCCTTGTGATCTAGCCAAGTCTTACAGGTAAAAGGTGCTCAAATAAGTGCTTTTGAATAGAGCAACATGTAGTAATAATTAACCCACAGTTCTATACATGGTGACTAAAACTCCTGACTCTTTACACACTAAAATATCTTTCAATAGATAAAACATTATTTTCTCCTGAGTTTCTGTTTCTTATTTATAAAATGTACACAAAGTTCTTCATGGGTCTGAACAATAGACAAGCAATGTGATAAGATCCCTATATGTGTTGAGATGTCATGCCCCTGTAGTCTCAGACTGAGATACACATACCACAAAGATTATGTTTCAGTGAACACAAAGTAATTTAAAAAATAAATTTTACTTTTTATGTAAAAACAAAATGGACAAGTGGTGTAGGATGCAGCATGTGCATGATTTTTAAGATAAAAATGAAACGATAACATCACTTCCCAGTTATGGCAGCTGCTTCAGTGGATTACTTGAGAATCTCAGCTTCACAGAGATGAACATGACGATAAGCAAAACAGAGCAGCTTTCCAGTGTCCAGCTTCCATGGGTTTTGATAACTGTTGGGTAAAAGCTTGGTTTTGGGCAGGTGCCGGCTGTACCTATAGTCTCGAAATGTGTAAGCAGGAGGCTCCTTCCAGCATTCATTGGCCTCTGGATCCAACAGGCAATTGTCAGCATGGATGGGATGACTGAGGTCATTTCTTCTATCCTGTTGACCTGCCATAAAAGGGTACAGGAAAGAATGAGAGATAAAGTGTGGTAACTTCCAACAAAAAGACCTGACAATCTGCCTGTCTTCTTCCATTCCCGGCACCGTTTGCAAATGTGGAGAGACAGAAGACTGAGTACAGTCTTCTGTGGACAAGCAGTCAAGAGACTCTGTCTGGTTTTGATATGAACTTGATGTGAAACCTTGGGCAAGTCACACCTGTCTCTTCAGCTATAAAAGTTCTCTAATATAAATATATTAATACATTTACAAATTCCATGCATTTCATGGATTGTACTTCACATGGGGCAGTGAAAGGACAAGGATGAAATAAAAAAAGATTTTGATTCAGCCGCAATTTCACAAGTATAAAAGTCTACTCCTGTGACATTATCCTTCCCTTCCTATTCAGGTGCATGGAAGAGAAAACATAAAGAAGGAATAATGATGAGCAGGGAGTGTAGGGGTCTCTGCCTTATTTCTTTCAATAACTCTTTCATCTTCTATGCTTCCACTCAGTGCTTGCGGACATAAAGGCCACTGTAATTTCCCTGTTCCTCGTTCCCCCAAAAGAAAAACCTAGAGCAGATAAGCAGTTTTTTTCTGCATGACTTCACCAATTAGGAAAAATTAATTTGAAAAGGAAAATATGCAGTCTTCTGGAACTTTAGAGAACCAAAAAGGAGAAAAAGAGGAAGGGAAAAATAAGAGTTTGTAAGCTTCTTTTGCTTTAGAAATCTAGATCTCGTGTAAAATGCAATAGAGCTTTGTTTTGCTTTGTTTTATTTCCCACTGCATTGTGAGTAGAAGGGAATAAGTTCAGACTCTGGAATCTCACCGGACAGGGCTGTTCGGCAGACCATGTGTGTGTAGGAAAAATACAGGGTTGAGTTCAGCATAAAATAGGATTCTACAATCTTTCTCGCCTTCTCACTGATGTCATAGAACAGACGGGCACTCTTCAGTGGGACTCGGCCTTCGTAACCAAACTGAAAAAAAAATAAGAACATGAGGAACCATTGAGTTGATTGGAGAACTTGAGAAAAACAGGCACTAGGTGTCATTAAGGCAATATAAGATCATCTTTGTGTTGACCAAGGGACTAAGGGGAATATTACTACAGCTTCTGAATGTTGGTTAGGCCAATAAGCCATTGGAATAAGGTCTTCCCCATCACAGAGGGAAAGTTAAAAGCTAATTGCTCCTTCCTCTCTTCTATCATAGTGTGTTCTACATTCCTCTCTAACAACTCTTCTTGTAGTAGAGGATAATTACTTGTTTGGCTGTATTTTCACTATTAGATCATGAGCTCCTTAAGGACAAAGGTTGTATGTTTTTGGCCAGGTACAAATTTGGGAAATGTAAAGTTTGATAAATTGATGGCTGAATGAAGAAATGATTAAAAACAATGAAGGTTTCATTTCATATTTTTTCCTACAACTGTCCCGATATGTATATATTATAAACTTTTCTCTTTCCTATATCTACCATTTACAGAAGCCCTGGATTGACAAAAGGAACCCAAACTCAAAAGAAGTGAAGACTTTACTTTGAGTGCTTTCAGGACAGTTGCCCCTTCAAACTTCTCATTGGGTGTATGGGGAGAGGTTTTCCCTCTGTATCCATCTCCAACAAGCATGATTCCCTGGAAGCAAATACAAGAAGATATTTTATCAATGATAACTATGAATTCAATGAGTTTCTCTTTCTTCCTTGACTACCAGAAAGCTGAAAACTATAGTTAATACCCACAATCATCCCATTTCATTCCAGAATCCTGATATAACTATTTATTTCAATTAAAAAAGATATATATTTTTAAAATTATTTCAGAATATTATGGGGATACAAACATTTAGGTTACAAGTAATGCCTTTGCTTCACCCAAGCCAGGGCTAGAGGCATGCCCCTCCCCCATACAGTGCACTCCATCTTCATTAGTTGTGAGTTTACCCACCCCCGCACCCTCACCTGACTGACACCCAATAAATATTACTACCACGTGAGCACCTTAGTGTTGATTAGTTAGTACCAATTTGATGGCAAGTACATGTGGTACTTATCTTTCCATTCTTGTGATACCCCACTTTGAAGGATGGGCTCAAGCTCTATCCAGGATTATGTAAGAGTTGCTAGATCACCATTGTTTTTGTAGTTGAGTAGTACTCCATATTATACATATACCACGTTTTATTAATCCACTCACATATTGATGGACACTTGGGTTGTTTCCACATATTTGCAATGTGTAAAAAGATATCTTTATTTATCTTCACTCTACATTTTTATTATAAAATATTGTCACATTTTATGGAAATGAATAGAATATAAAATGATTGATATATTGGTTAATTATTGATTAAATTAAAAGCTTTTCCCAGTGACTTTATATGATAGGCAGGGCACATACTGGATAGCTGTCATCCTAGGAATTAAGCTATTAGCTATTCCAGATCCCACTTGGAAAAACTAAAATCATCCCAACACAAAGGCTATGGAAGTGCCTCCATGACAATCAACGTCCTTCTCCTAAAGAAACTGAGATTTCAGGCCTTGTTGTCTGACTCCAGATGAGACCAGAACCAAAGCACCTCCAGGCTCATGCCAGGCCATCCCCATCTGGCTCCCCTCCCACTCCGGGCACTCACACTGGCCACACTGTGGAGCTCCCGGCACTGTTCTTCTGACAGGACGTTATCCAGGAGAACCCGCTGAGTCCCATTCAGCTGCTCTGAGTTGTAGACGAACGTGATGTTCTCGTAGAGCAGAGGACCACCTGAAAGGTCACAGCACGTTGTCTTCCCTGTTACCTCTGTCCCCAAGGAGGGAAGCATAAGCACCCCTAGCTTTCAACATGCAGTTTGACAGAGTCAGTTTCCTCATCAATATTTAGGAATGCAAAGACAAATCACAAATTAGGAAGCTTGCTAAACATATTAGGAGTTCAGGAAAAAGAGACAGATGGCTGACTACCAGGTTTTCCCATAAATTCATAAAACTTTTTACATCTGCATGGTATTTTGGGGATGGATAAACTAATTTTACATTTGATTCCAATGACGATCCTGAAAAGTAGATGGGTATCTCACAGGATTCTCCTCTAAGAAGACTTACCCTTCGCTGCAGTCTCTCATTTATACCTCTATTACAACAACACAGGCAAATATTTGACTACATGTTTGTGTCTCCCTGGTATGAAGTACATATCTCAGTTTCACTGGTAGCTAGAGCAATGCCTTCACCAGGTGATTCAGGTAGTCACATGCAAGTCACCTGACTCCTTCCCCAGTCTTCTTCCTACCGCTTAACTTGACTATAAGTGGTCTCGCTTTTGGAGTATTTTTCTCTACACTGGAGAATTATTTTGTGTTCCTTTTTCTGCACAGGAGGATTTCCTTTAGGCATCAGCTCTCTCCCTGGAGAAAGCCTGCAAAATTAGCTTTACAAAATTAGCCTCATAAAGGCTCTTCAGAGGGTGATGCTTTGGGGTCACATTTCAGGTTGTGAAATTACAAAATCCAGACCTGACAACATCCTTTCCTCATAGAGTAAGATTGAAGGACAGAGCCTCAGATGTTGAGGAAATCTTCAGATGTAGCAGAATGCAAACATCTTGAGCCAGAAAACCGAACAGAAAAGAAAACAGTGCTGTTTATACCCATAAGGTTCCTAATATGCACCTGTCCATAGCACCGACTCACCAAAAAAAGGACTGGGAGTGGGAAAGGCACACAACTCCTCCCTCCCCACACCCAGTCTAGCAAAGGTCACCAATATGTTGGTCTGACACACATCTGTTAGGAAGAAGAGACAATTGAAATCTTTATAAAAGGAATTAGTTAACCTTGGGAAAAGCACTAAGTCTTTAGTCTAGTTAGGAAAAAAGATTCACTACAGCCTATGATTAATGAAATATTAAAAGAATGAGACAGTGTTTCTCAATTTAGAGTAATATATGGTTATCTGTTAAAGCAAAAGGTTTTTTCCCCCGCTAAAGAGCTTCAGTACTGACAGATTATTTTTATTGTAATTTTACTTTCATATAGTATGCATTATTTATTTTTATAGTTTTATACAACTATAATACCAAAAACAATTTATAAGATTAAATGAAAACAAGACCATAAAACCAACTAAAGTCAAATTAACAAAATTAATGAAGTGGTTAATGCTATTGTATGAAAATAAAAACCCACATTTAATAGGAATATCCTACTAAAGGATCTGGACTAAGTTCTTTTGAGCTAGCATTCTTTACAGTACTTTTGGTGAAATTGCCATTCTACCACAACTTTTCTCTATTTAAAAGACTACAAAATTTTAGTGCACCATGATGAATTTTTGCCTTCATCTGGTTCTAACATATTATTTATAAATTCATCCTATTTAATTTTTTGTTAGTCTTTAACCATTGAAGTATTATCAGTGGGTGCCAGTGTGATCATAACTGTACCCATACTCATTGAGATATGAAATCTCATGACAGTACCTGGCTATCAGGTGGTCATTCAGACGGTCCACTAATTGCCTCTCTTAATTTTTTAAACTGTTATCAAAATTTACAAATACAGAATTTCTTGGATTCCAAGATTATATCCTCAAGCTCCAACTTCAGCATCACATCTTTTGGTCGAATAGAACACTATAAATGTTTTTTCTACAATTCAATGTTTATCAAATTTTGCTACACTGAACAGATTTTTGGAAGTACTGGGTTAAGTAAACTATAAGAGGACTTCTTGAAATTTTTAATATGTGATGAGGGCTTATGAGTCCCCTAAGTAGTGACATAATATGTAGCAGTTCTTAACTTTAATTGGACACAATACCCTCTCTTCTTCCCTTCCTCCTTTCCTCCCTCCTTCCCCCTTTCCTCACTCTCTTCCTCCCTCCCTTCTTTCCTTTCTTCCTTCCTTCCTTCCTTCCTTCCTTCCTTCCTATGGCAGAGAGACTCAAAAGTGGCCCCCAATGATCACCTTCCCCTGGTATTTATACCCTTGTGTAATCTGCTTTCTACAAGTATGGATGGGACCTTGAATTTGCTTCTGACCAGTAGAATATGGCAAAGGTGGTAAGATATCACTTCTGTGATTATGTTATAAAAAGTTACAATTTCTATCTTGATAGTAGACTCAGTCTATTGCTTTTTCAGCTTATATGCTTTGATGAAGCAAGTGGCTGTATTGGAGAGGCTCACATGGCAAGGAATTGGGGGCATCCTCTGGCCAACAACCAACATGGAACTGAAGGATGGTAGTCTAAAAACCCTTTAGAAGCTGAATTCAGCCATCTAATGTGGAAGAAGTCAAGACTCAGAAGAGACCTCAGCCCTGGTCCACAACTTTATTGAAGCCTTGCGAGAGACACTGAAGCAATGGTTTCAGTTAAGTTGCCCCCAGATCCCTGACCTGCAGAAACTGTGCGATAATAAACAGATGTTGCTGTAAGCTGCTATATTTGTGCTAATTTTTTATACAGCAATAAAAAAAAATATCCCTTCCTCCATAGAACCTCTTAGTATGGAACGCAATTTTGGAAATGTTACTCTTTGTAGCTGATTCAGATTCATAGACAAATTGAGGTAGGCCTTCCCTCAAATATTTGGAAAAGTGAACAAAATACTCTACTTCAATTTAGAAAAATAAATAGAAGCATTCCTTCAACAAGAAAGATAAGACACTTGTAGGTTCACTGAAAAGTACTTGCTAATATAAAAAGCAAATAGAAATGGCAGAGAGAGGAGGGATTTAATGAACTCTTGGTTTATAATTTACCAAGTTTTCCTCATTTTCTATATTGAAGGTGTGTTACCTTAAATATAGTCAGCTTATTTTCAAAATAGAATTTTTAAAGGTAGTTAAAGTAAAACATTTAGAAAAACAACTACCACTTGTAATTTTTGTGTAAGTGTTGTAGTTATTATCATTATTATTGAAATAATAAACTATACCTGGAATACTGCACTAAGTTCTGATGGAAGCATCTTAAAAAGCATATGACATAATGGACCATGTTTAAAAGAGGGCTACTAGAACATTGACAATTCCCCTAACTTTGCCATAATTAGCATGAGAAGATCAAGTAAATGAAGAGCACAACATGGCATCTTAAATATTTAAATCTTAACAGGTACAAGGAGAATCTGTATTATAAATCTGTTTTTTATGTACCTAATATAATTATTAATAAGTATAGAGTTTCATACAGAGATTTTCCACACATAGATTTAACAAAACAACTACTCACCCATCCACTAACCAAAAGAAAAAAAAAAGGAAAAAATAAACCCTGTCATTCAAAAGACAAGTCAACCAGCCTACAGATGACTAGTAGCACATCAGACAGAGGAAATCATTAAAAGGAAAATAAAAATGTAGTCCAATAAGTTGTGGTTCCTGGGGCCTGATTTGATGGCTTCAGCCAATTTTTAACCACAGCTCAAGAAGATTTAGTTAAACAACTTAGTTCTTCTCTCATTCATAAAGTATGTGCCTGGCTCCGACTCCCTGGTTGTGACAGAGGGCTCATCTAGAAAAGTACTCTTTTGTGTTCACTGCCTGTGGCTCATGGCAAGAAGAATCATTTTGCCAAAAATATCATAGCATCACAAAAGGCATGATGGGGCTGTTCAAACTAACAATCCCTTTCTAGTTTAGTTTACAAAAAACTTTTCATGATCACCATCTTGAAAAAGTTATCATCCTTCTTTTACAGATAAAGATCACAGGGCCCCCGAAAGATTGAGTCTCTAGTTCTTCTTTACTGTGGAGCACATCAGACTAAGAAAATCCCAAAAACTAAGTCTCCTGATTCCAAGTTCAGTATTATTTCTGCTATACCCCCACTGGCTCTGGAACCATTATGTAGCATGACCTTTGGAGAACTGGTGGTTTGACAGGAGACTGGACAAGTGAGAGAAATATTTTTAGTAAGCCGCCATGCCTGGTCCATTGACTAGAGTCCCTGTGGGATGCAGCTGAGGTCACTCCCATCGTAATGCTTAGGAGCTGTCCAGTATGAATACTATAATAATAAATACTGTGAGGTAACCACACTAGATGACAGTCTCTTTGTGGAAGATGAGAAAAGCTGAAATATACTTTATTTTGTGATGCATGAGTCCTCGCCTCCCTGACATCTGCTTTCAGCGAGACTAAGATTTGAAAGCATTTTCTGGTTGAGAATCTGGCCTTGTTCTACCACTGTTCTTAATTTAGATCCTATTTATATCTCTGATGACTGGACAGAAGTCCTTCCAGTTGTAGTGCAATAAGAAATATGTTTGGTTTTTGTCCCTGGTTCCTGTCACAGAACCCCTATAATCCTTGCCATTTCTTGGGTGATAGGAGTGTCTTTTGCTATTTATAATGGGCCTCTTTTGATTATATCTAAGTTTATGCTAATGAGGTGACTTAGGGTAGGGCCCCTAAATAGATCCAGGATCATGCTAGTCACCAGAAAGATCAAGTGATTAGAGAAGTAAAACTTTCAGCCTCACTATGAACCTCTGAGTGTGGGATTGCACTGGGGGTTGGAGATTAAGTTTTATAAAAACTCTTAAACAACAAGATTTGATGAGGTTCCAGGTTGCTGCGCATGTGTAGACACTGGGAAGGTGGTTTGCCTGGGGAGGACATAGAAGCCCCCACCCCATACATGGCCATATGTACTTCTGCATCGGGGATTTCATCTGTATCTTTTATAATATTCTGGATAAAAAAACCCAGTAAACTTAAGTGTATTCCTGAGTTCTTTGAACCATTCCAGCAAATTAATCTAATCCAAGGAGGGGGTTGTGGGAACTCAGGTTTGTATCCAGTGGGTCAAGAGGTTGGTCCGAAGTACAGGTGACAAGCTATATTTGCAATTGGCCTCGGCAGTGGAGGCAGTCTCATGGGCTGAGCCCTTAATCTGTGAGTCATGACACTAATTTCCTGGTAGATAGTGTCAGAATTGAATTGAATTATTTGACCCCCAGTTCGTATCTGTTGGAGAATTGCTTGGTGTGTGGAGAAATCCCCCCTACACACATGTGGCCACAGAAGTTTTCTGTAGTGAGTGTGAGAGTATAGCAGGTAAAAACTATCTGTTTTTTCCTTTAGATTGGTAGGTTCTCAGGGAACATCCTAAGATCCATTAGCCAATTCAACTAAGAAAATTCTGTGGAAATAGTAGATTTTGGTAACCGAATCAATCATAACCATTCTTTGTCACATATAGTCTTCTGTTCGACTCTTCCCATTAGCCTTCCTAGTCAGTTACTAGACATCAGATTCCCTGGTAGCCAGGGAAAAAAATTGCTTTGAAATTTGGCACCTGCCCTGGAGTTTCCCAAACATTACAGCAAAGTTCTGGCTTATTGGCATGGACTTCCTGGGTGATTTTTCAGCGTAAAAAGCAACATGAACTCTGGCTGACCATGACTCTCTGGCACTTGTAAAACAGGTTAGGCTTTGTGACTACAAACTGAGGTCCAGGTCAGATTAGATGAGCATATTATCCTGTTTACTGCTTCAAACTGACTTCGAAGCTAAGGAAGGAAATGGATGGGAAATGTAAGTGGTGTAGAGAGCCAGAAGTTTTCAAATCAGCTAGAGGAATGTGCTGACACGGTCTCTTGGGGGAAAAAAAAAGTGCTGCACTTCTTCTCAATGCGAGTGTTTGAAAGCTTCTTTTTATGTTGCAATGATTTAATCAATAAAGTATACATTTTACATCTCTAGATCCTTCTATGTTCCATGCAGCAGGTGAAGAAGAGCAAATAGGATTCCAAAAGTCTAGGTTCAAATGCCTACTCAACCTCTTATAAGTTGTGAGACTTTTGGAGAAGTCACTAAATCTTCTTACATAAGATAATGCTAGCATTAAAATAAATGGTGTGTAAAATTGCTGGAAAATTGTAAAACATACAGAAATAATAATAATTATTAATAATTACTACTGCTGTTAGTACTACTATTGCTAATAGTTTATTATTATAGCAATGTTTGGCTTTATTTAAAAACAATTTTTGGCAATACTCCACCTATATCTCCACTAATTTTGATCTTAAGTCTGTAGGCACATAATGTTCTGCTTGCTCCATCTCTGTGCCTTTGCTCTGTTTGTTTTACTCACTAGAATGACTTCCTCCACACCCCCGTCGAATCCGTCTTTATTCTACTTTCTCGTAAAGCCCTGCTCAGATCTATGATAGTAGGTTAGCTAATCTAAGCGTCTATCTCATGTGACCTGTCTTCTTCCCAGGTTCCTATGTAGTCTGTCCCACACTATCTAGGACTCACTATGCGACAGAAGTAAGTCTTATGACCTTGCTAAGCCTCAGGTATTCTGAGAATGGAGATGACCATACAGTCTCTGCCTAACTAACAGTGTTCCTTAGGAAAGAGATGAGTGAGTGAATTTTGAAGTACTTTTGGTGGAAACCAAAGGTAACAATATACAAATCTGAGATATTCTTGTTTATAAGCCTTGCTCTCAGTCTATTATGAATTATAGTGCTTAGTCCTATCTTTATTTTCCAAAGAAAGTAGATTCTGCCTTGATCTGGATAAGAACTGGTCAAGCTCTCTCCTCCCCTTCCTTTCCTTTATAGAGTTAAAGTGCACAAGTACTTACCCTCTCTTAGGTCTCGATCTATCTTGAGTGATAACTTTTTTCCCATTGATAATCCATGAACTTCTGTACCCTCCACGTTCACTCCTGAAGGGACCCTGCCCATTCAAAAAAGTTGAAATGGCAATTTCACATTGAATAAAGACATTCAAAGGCAAAGAATATTTTACCTAATAGTCTGTGATTCTATAGTTTATTTTTGCTGTACATAAGTCCACCCATCTTTCAAGATCAAATTAAATGTCATTGCCTCTATGAAGTTCTTCTCTATTTCCTCAGTGAGTATGTTCTATTTCACTCCTCTAAATCTTTTTAACAACCTTTATTACAGTTAGTTATATCCATAAATTAACCCTCTTCAGATTAGACTTTATTCCCAAAAGAGCAGGACAAAAATTTTCATGTGAATCTCTATAATGCTCAGAGTATCTTATTCTGCCTTGAACATGGGGTGTCTCACTGAACAATGGTTGAACTGAAATAAATCACATTTTAATGTAATGGTTACTGACTATTCTGAGAAAGAATACATGGGTTTGTGTCAAATTTTGCAAACACACAAATGATAGCAGGCTGTCATTTTCAACATGTACAGATTTAAGAAATCCAAATGTGCATAGACATTCTTGGATGTCTTGCAATCATTTTAGGCCACTCAAGAGTTGAGTCCTTGAAGCCTAGTGAAAGACCTCAAGATCCTGAATAAGAAGATCTGGATTTGTCATTCCCTTGTAATAGGACTCTAAGCAAGTTGCTTGCCTTGTCAGGGCCTCATTTTCATGATTTGAAAATGAATAGTCTGGACCATGTGATCTCAAACATGTAATTCAAATGTTTTGTGAATTTGAGTTCTTCAAAACATGTAAATTGACTTCTATCATTTAGAAAAGGAGTTCTCTTCATTTCTGATTGAGTTATTGATACCTAATACTTTACCTTGCAGTAAAATTTTCTGAACTTCTTAATTTCAAATAAATATCGTAAGGGAATTTACCATCAAAAGGAGCAGTTCATAGTTTCTATTAATAAATCAAAAACAGCATCCAACTCACTCAGATTTGCAATCACAGAATGTTAGCACTCAAATATCACCTGACTCAACCTCTTCCTTTCAGGAAAAAAACATGAGATCCAGACAGAAGAAGATACGTCACTCAGTATCATACAAAAGTGACAGGAAGAGCTGGGACCAGGACGTAGAGCTCCTAGCTTACAGCTCAGAATTTTTTCATTAATAATTATATTTTCTTGCCTATTTCATAGAGTTAAGTTCCTTATAAGAGATTATGACTCTAAGTATTACTTCTCATTAAGAATAACCAGTTTGTGTTCTAAGTGAAGGACTTACCGATTCTCATCATGTCGTCCTCCATGTCTGATCCAATAATTCTGTTTTAAATTAAAAAGAAAACACTAATTTTGTCACTAAAATATCATTTACAGAAATAAGGAAAAATAAAATAAAATAAAATATATGCAAAACATTCAAAAGACCTGAAATATTAGGAAACTTGCATATCATATAAAAATATAATATATTTTTTATTTAAAAAATTAATAAAAAGGAAGGCTAAAGTTGATGCAAGTTTGATAAAGACAAAATAGAGCACAAATGAGTTAAAAAGTAATATGTAATTAGCTTGAGATTCCATCTTTTTTTCCAAAAAAATGAATTAGAATTTGATGGCACAAAGATATTTGGAAGATCATTGAGTCCAACTCCTTTATGTTTTATGAATAAAATAAGCAAACAAAAAATGTTTAGCTTGAGTAATCATCTATACAGGTGATGAAGTAAGTAAGTGACATTTTCTAAGGTCACTTAAGGTAATGCAATTTTTTAAAAATAATTAGGATTGGATACAAATATGATAGAAATGTTACATTAGAAATATTACATTAAAATTAACCTAATTTCTAAAATGACATGAAATAAATAAAAAAAGTGTTGCAAATAGGATATATTACAATGATTATAATGATTTTACAAACATATTAACATTTACGTTATACAAAAAACTTACATATTAATAGTAACCAACGGATAAATGAACAAAACTCATGCCCAGGTAATACCAAGAAAAGAAAAAATTATTAGCAATATGTGAAAAGGCTTATTTTGCTGGTCATCAAAGGAATACAAGTTAAAACAACAATGATGTATCATTTTTGTACATAACATATGAGTAATACAAGAGATTTTTAAAGGTTATTTTTTATTGCTGAAAAATTTGTGGTAAACTGGTACTTTCATGCATTACTAGGAGCAATAACAGTAGCAGAGAAATCTGTGAGGAAGGCAATTTAGGTTCAGAAACTTTAAAACCTCATATCCTTTAATGACAGAAAAATCCCACTCCTGGAGGTGCATTCTAAGGAATAATATAGTTCAATAGAGAGAAAAATGCTTAATGCATTAAATACGATAGAATAGTCAGAAATAATTCAAATGTCTAGCAGCAGGAGAAGAATTAATTTTATCTATTGTACATCGATTCTATATATGCAGCTAAAATAATTTTTAAAGCAATACAAATATAGAAATTGCTTATTATAACTTCTTAAATAAAAATCAGAACACAAATCTACTTATACCATAGTACTAGTTCTGAAAAAGATGTGTCTTCATACAAACAATGATAAGAAGACAACATGGAAAAGTAGAATAAAGTCAGCCCGAGGCAGGTAGGATTGTGACTAATGGTGTTCTTTCTGAAGTCTCTTAAACGTTTAGGTAATAAGCAAGCATTAAGAGAAAAATATAAAGTGTCACACCCAGAATTTGAGAAAATAAAACAATCTTAGGGCAAATGAATCATATACAAAATACTTCTACCAAATATATTTGCTTTTGACTTTGGATCTCAGTGATACAGACGTATACTAATGTCTCTTACAGTTCATCACATCTATTGAGAAAATACCTCCATGCCCCCAATTTTTACCTCAAGGAGGGCATTACAATCTTCACCAAATAAGTGTGGGTAATAAAAACATAAATAAGAATTCCACTGAATAGTCTGTTTAATAAACATTTTCTCTCTCCTCTTTGCTCTTACCGGCTCAGTGTATGAAAATCCCAGCCCCTCTGCAGCTGATTTTATCAGTTCAGATTCCAGTTTATGACGCTTCACAAACATTGTCAAATCCTAGAGAAAAGAAAATGAGGGAAAAATTTTATTTAAATAACAGGTAAGAGCTATGATAAATGTTCAAGTAGAAATATTTCTCATTGGATAGTGACAAATGAGCTAATGGAAATATTCAGAGCTACAAAAAATGTTCCTATCTCAACAGATTTTCACAAGCTAGCAAGTATGAGAAAAATATGCTTCTGACATGAATAATTAAAGTTTGAAAGAACTGAGTCCCAGAACCTTTGCAAAATTGTTGGATATCTTTAAGAGCCACCTTATATTTTTATCTGTTCTCCCAGAGCACACACAGGATAGTTTCTTCTCGGAACTTCTCAGTCTCACCTCTCTGGCCTCAATGGATGCTGGGTCAATGCTATCATCCAACAGACTCTCATAGTAATCCACATTGTCTAAGACATCGTCATCATCAGGGTGGCACAGAAGATAGGCTTTGGCACACTCCAAGGCTTTCGCATATTCGCCAACTGAAAAACCAAGGAGTTGCAGCATTAGAGTCAGCTTAGGTCCACCCAAAAGAGTTTAAAGAGAGACTTCAACATGTCTGTAGAGGTTAGCATCAAACATGAGTGAGAGGGAAGACAAATTGCTAAACAGGTAAACTTAGTCAAAGGAGGGACATGACTTCAGGTATTCGAAAGGTATTACGTGTAGTCTGCTTTGGTGCCAGTTGTTTTACAAAAAATATCAAAAGTTTCTACCTGAAGATGTTTGTTGACAACTTTTAGTATTTAATACAGATAAAACATTTTTTTATTCAGTTTGAGTTAAGTAAATATCCTGAGGATGATCTTCTACAACAATGATATACCACTTTGTACATAACGTATGAATAATATAAGAGATTGTAAAATGTTATTTCTCATTGCTGCAAAATTAGTGGAAAATTGGTACTTTCACGCAAAGTCCTTCATAGAGCCCCACATGTTCTGGAGGATCCTCTTTTAGCCCCTCACTATACAACTACAGCAACTCCAACAGTAGCAAACTACCAAAAGGAACTAACAAGGATGTTTCAACTATGAACTCTTTGTTATAGAAATATTTAGCTATTATAAGAGGAATTTTTAGAGACGGTGTGTTTTGTTTCCAAATAGGTCACAATATTAGATTTCTTTTAAAAGAAACTTCCTCTACATATATGTATTGGCTCTGATTTTTAAAAATAATGATAAATATAAAGCAGCTCTCTCCTTTGCATTCCCTGCTCATGATTTGACGTAATCTATTGTTTGCCATCAGTGCCAGGAGGATGAGTAATGTTTTGCTTTTGGAAAGGGAGAGACTTTGCCAAAGTATCTTCCAAATGTTGGCTTGAGACATTTTCCTATTATTATCTTAAAAGGGAAACATTTTCTTTACTACTGACCTCTGCACGAGGCAGCCTGATGCTGGAGCTAGTGAGCAATGTTAATATTAATAATAACAACAATGAACCAAGTATTATGATAGGTCACTAAGCTAGGTGACTTTAAGCAAGTTGCTTCTTTACGGACTGAAAACAGTAGACAATAGATATCTAAGATCAATTTCAACAATCCAAATTATATTAATTGCTTTTAAACTTCAGAAAAAATGCTCAAGCTCTCTCTCTGCATAGGATAAATGGAAAATAAAACTATATTTAGATATTTATTTTCACCTAATGGATTGGGGAATGTCTAAAAATTTTATAATATGTTGATGAGCAATGGAAAATGTATTCCATATGGAGAAAAATTTGGCAACATCTATCATAATTACAAATGAATAAACCACTTGACTCAGTGATTGTACTTTTAGATATTTATCCTATAGATATTGTGTACAGATGTGAAATGACATGTAAAATGTTATCCATTTGGATGTTGACTGTCATAGCAAAAGATTGAAAACAATACAACTGCAAATCAATTAGGAGACACTTGAAATAAATTATAGTACAATGATACGCAGATATAAAGAAAAATGAATAAGGAAGATCTCTATGTACTGATACAGTTAAGTTGAACCATATAAAACTGCCAAAATTTCTTTTTTGACCTAATGAAATGGTAATTTCATAGGTCTAACCTACTAAAATGAATTTGACATGTATTAAGTGAAGCAAACAATGCAGAGAACACTGTAAATAGTATGCTACTTTCTGTGTAAAAGAAAGGGAAATAAAACTATGTGTGTATTTGTTGTTTCTATAAAAAATTTTGGAAGTATAAATAAGAAACTGGGTTGTAGGGCATGAAACTGGGTTGTGGGGACAGGGAAGAGAGGGAAACTTTTTATAGTATTTGGTATTTAAACCTTGTGAATATGTTATCTATTAAAATTAAGTTAAAAAATTAAGTTTAAAAACCATATAACATGTCAGTTTATTATAATTTTTCAGAAAATCATCACAGCATTAAATTCTATACTTTTCCCACTTGTGGTTTGACCTTCTGCTCTTCTTGTCCAGAGCTGCAGGGATGTGAGATGAGACAGAAAATGCATAAGCCCTCATTGCTTTGATGATAAACCGAAGAAAGCAGAGACTAAATTACAAGGATGCAATGGCTGTAACGCTGAACCACAATCCCGGTAGGTCTTCACGGAGGTCCTATGCTTTACCTCGGTAGTAGGCAAACTGCAGGTAATCATAGTGCAGAGGGAGGAAGTTCTCTATTGGCGAGAGGCGGCCGGGGCGGGTGGCAAGTTCCCTCACGCATTCATGCTGACAAACCAGCACCTGCATGTAGTGATCTGGAAGACAAGAGCCAAGGAATGTGTCCCTCTGCTCTGCTGAAAGCCCAGATGCAAAGTCAAAGCCAGAGATACACAGGGCATTCCTCACCTCACCAAATTCTGAGAGCAAAGTTTTGACTATCATCACTTTGTGATGGTAAAACCTTTTTACAAAGACAGCAAGTGACTTGCTGAGGTCTCTGGTCCATGATCACCAGAACAGTGGTAAACCCCAAATGCTCTGGCTCACGGTCCTTTCTCCTTCCTCTATGCTGCGCTCTTCACTTTCCATATACCCTTCCTTCTACCCCTCCTGAAAGGGACATAGGCCATTTCACCCCACCCACACCCACTCGAATGTCGACTTTCTCATTTAACAACTTTGGGGCTTCTCTTTGGATACTAAGATGGCCCGAAGTGCCCTGGAGTCAGGATTGGACGTTCAGATGCTGGTGATGTTACGGAACAGTTCAGAGAGAGGAATCTCCATGTCTGAGGAGAGTTCAGGCTGAGAAGTGAATCAAAATGTTCTTTTTCTTTGTTAACATTTTCAAGCCAAACTTTCCTAAAGAAGTAATAAAAACATTATTCCCTACATCTGTTTATTAGTACTCTATTCTACCCAGTTATAAATGAGTCCATCACCTAAACATTGAATATTTGAATACCAGGGAATGGTAAAGTAGGGAGAAGGATTTCAACAAGCATTTTTCTGTTCTCTTTGCTCCCCTTTCTATTCTTGCCACTCTTTTCTCTTATACACGGGGTGAGGATCCTGACGCGTAGGGGTTTTCATGCCCCTTTTAGCTTTAGGTTCTATTTCATCAAAGCATAAGAGGAGGAAACACAAGTAGCTAATGTACCGGGGGGGAGGGGGGGAAACACTGTCTACATTTTGCCTCAACTTTGATTTTCATAATGAAGATGGAGGTACTTTTCCAGAAGGAGAATTGTTCATTCATGCTTGTGCTGAGTGGCTTCCCTTGAGGAGGATGATAAAATCGTTTGACTTCATGGCTGTACAATTTAATTTAACACAACTGCCTTCTTTCAAAAGGTTCTCTGTTTAGTCAGAGTTTGGCATGGATCTCTGTGATCTTGCAGAGGGGCCCCCAAAACACAACAGGAAGGAAATGTGCATTTTTTGGTGTGGGGAAAATGTGCCAATTTCACATAACCTGGCTAACTCAACCCTGCATAGCACAGCTAACAGAATCTCTAAAGTCCACCGGCTATTAATGCCAAGTGGGGGATGTGAAGGGAAGAATGGTCTCTATTTATTTAATTAACATGTCTGAAATAAACACCTAGCTGATTTATTTCTTAAGGAAAAAACAACAAACAACTTTCAACTATTTTCTCCTATTTAAGAGACCATTTGCATTCCGCTTTACCTTCTAATACACACTCCTTCTAATTCCAAATGACAAGAAAAAGGGAAAGGTGAAAGTCATACCCCCCAAGAACTCAAAATCTGAATGAAAATATTTTCAAAGCAAGATATGAATAGCAGCAAAATGAGAGTGACAGAATGATATCCTTTAGAGCTTCATCAAGCACAGAAAGGAATAAATAATTGCATTCAGGAGTCATTTGTATTTTTCTCCAACTGAAATGTCTTTTCAGACTCTAAAATTCAAATATTCTAGCTTTCTAATGCATTCTGTATTTTAAAAGCCAGTTTAACTTCTAGTTTAGGACAATTTTGAACCAGTCTAGAATTTACATAGTGAGAGTTGTCATATTACCTTTTATTAGCTGTATCCCTTGCCTTCTTTCTATCTCAAATGCCACTGTGCAATGAACAAGTTCTAATAATTTTGAGATCCAGTACACTTGAGTGGGAATACTTTTAAAATTTTCCTTTTCATAATAAACTGGATAGGCTTCAAATTCCCAAGAAGACTTACCATATTTCTGTAATTGACAATATTTGGTTTGGATTTGAGGGGCTATGACTTCTTTTAAAATTGTTTTTCTTTATTGGAAGTTGTGGTGTGGATGGTGGTTGTGTTAAAAATTAAAAAACCTGAGTTGAGAGATTTCTATTCTTTTCCAGCGACCAATGTGCTGCGGTGACATTGAGCAAATCACTAAATGCTAATCTGTGGGAAACCGTCAGTCAATTTTCCTCAGTCAGATCCAGGACATTTGCCAAACTGTTCTGTGGCCACTGGCAGAGGCAGGTGTAGAGGTGAAGGTAAGGGTGAGAGCAGGGCACCTCTGCCCACAAAACCACAATGCAGCTGACTATAATAGAGGAATAGCCTGCCCATTCCCAAATAAAAGATTAAGTGAGGAGACAGACTCAGCAATTAAAATGTGAAACACACATACAATTGACATTCAAATGAGCAGCGCTCACAAAAATGCAGGCAAATGGATCTGACAAAGACCCAGGAAAACAAACTTTTTTGGGGGGGGGGAGGAATCCTCAATAATCCAGATAGTTGTATTGATTTTAATTGAATTGAGTTGATTTAGGGTATTTGAGGGTGTCACAAATTGGACATTTGACATATTTCAGTTTATTGACTTTTTTAGTTTACTTTCTCATCTAATTTTTGATAGCTATCTATATCCCTAATTGTCTCTCTAAAAAACCTTAATAATTTATGAGCTACATTCTTAAAAACATGGAGTATTACTAACTCTTTTTTTTTCAGGCTAGTAAAGTGAAGCAGTAGGAGTGGAGAAAGAACAAAAAATCTAAGTGGCTGTGATCAATGAGTTGTAGACATTACTGCGTTCAGATCAGCCAAACTCCTTTCATCTCTAACGTGATGGATGGGTATGTCATCTCCTTCATGTATTCATTCATCAACCGGTTCATTTAACCAATGTTTGCTAAATACCTACTCTTCGCCAATTACTGTACTTGGGCCCTGAAGATTGAATACCGAACAAGATAGGGCTTTAGGCATATGATAGAGGAAAACAACATTCTGAAGATCTGCAAGTGGAAATGAGCACGGCATATTCAAGGAATTAAAAGAAAGTGCAGTAGGTGGGGAGAGAAGGGGGATGAAAACATATACAAGTACCTTGTCATAAAATCCTTATTAAAGGTTATGGTTTTAATTCTAAGTGGAATGGAAACCATTGGAGTGTTTTAAGCAGGTCTATGAACAGAATTTTGTTTTTTAGATACTGCTTTACCTGTGTTCTGAGAAAAACCTGAACAGGACATGAGGAGCAGCAAGGAGGCATCCGCTGTCAATTTGAGCGTGGGTGGCAGCAAAAGGGATGGAAAGAGCCAGGAAGTCTTAAGTGCTGTTAGCAGGTAGCCACTAACAAAGTTGGGCAACAAATCAGATCAGAGTAGAAATGGAGGAAGAGGGACTGCAAGATAACTTCCTGGGATTTGGTTTGAGCTACTAGGTGAGTAGAGGGAGACAGAAAACATTGGAAGTTGGGGAGAGCAAACTGACTTCATTAATGTGCATTTTTATGAGTCCATTAAATTGAACATTGTTTTTCATATATGTATGAAAAACTTGGAATACAATATGTGCTCAAGAAATATTTATTAAACATATATTATTGAAGAAATTAATTGCCTGGTTTTCAATTACGTAGACATTAAAACTATAGGTATTAAATTCATGAAAGCCTGAATTCGATTTGCAGCTTCACTATTGTCACATTACTTAATCTTTCTGAGATAAAAATTGCTCATTTAAAAAAGGGAGAGAAGAGTAAATAGCAATAGTATTTATCTGTGAAGAGTTGTTTAGAGATTTAAAAGAGATGTAAATATTTAAACTGCTTTGTGTGTTATAACTGCCACATACATGTTAGTTATCATTATTACTACTAATTAGGAAGTAAGTTACTATGACTAATAATAATTTATAGTCTCTCTTTAAATATGAAGAATATTAGCTCTTTGCCTATAAAATATTTTGCAATAAAAATTTTCTATTTGTCATTTGTAGATCAGCTTAGTTTATTATATAAATTTGTATTTATAAATCTCATGTAAAGTCTATAATTTTCTTCATTTTTTCTTGTTTTTTGTCATGCTTAGAAGAGCTTTCTTCTCCTAGTATCATATTAATACAAATAACCTCCTGCATCTTCTTTTAATATTTTAATTTTTTTACATTTATATTGTTAATACAAATATAATTTGTGTATGATGTATAGCAGAGAAATTATTTCACCCCTAAAAATGGTTAACTAGCCAATCTCCCCAATTACTGTATAAATATAAAGCGTATTACCTACTATTTTAAATTCTACTTTGCAATATATTAAATTTTCATTATATAATAAGACACTTTTTTAAATACTTAAAGATTATACAAAAGCATTCACTACTACATTGTTTATAAGAATGAAAAATTACAACCTCTTTAATATTCACCAGTAAAGAATTGGTCAAATAAATTATGATATACCCATATAATAGAACATTACCCAGCCATTAAATACAAAATGGTAAGTCTACATATACTTACATGAGAAGTCCACAACACATTGTTAAGCATAAAACAAACAAATAAAAAAGTTGAAAAACAATATGTAGAGTATTGTTCTATTTTTATAACAATTGAAATAATAATTCTAAATAAATACATAAATATTTGCACATTCATCTGGAAAAGTTTGGGAGGACAGTCACCAAAATTTTAACTACATAAATTTATTTATAAGAAATAGAGTGAAATAGACATATAAGAGTCTTTCATTTTTACAATATATACTTCTATATTATTGGAATACTTTTAAAATTGCATATAGTACTTTTATAATCAGGAAATAAATAGAAGGAAAAAATAAGCTTTACCTGCAATGGCTTCATACAGACCACCTTTATACCCTAAATACTCATACTCTTCAAATCTCTGAGGCCCCTCACATAGGGTTCGGCATTCCATATCTTCATTGAAATATTCTCTTAAAGCTTGTTCAAAGTACTTGATGGCCCCGTCAAAGTCATCAGCCTCATAGTGTTTAACTCCTGCATTATAACTCTCCTGAAGAAAAAAAAAAAGAAAAAAAAGCATTTTCAAGGAGCAGAATATAGGCAGACTTGGGATCATTTAGGTAGGTGGGGTATGAACTCCCGTGCTGTGGAGGAATAAAGAGGAATTGTACTAGGAGATAAAGTGCAACTTTCCTGGCTTCAACTAACTGTAAACAAGAGGTGACTTACTTAGCAAGTAGAGTGCAATAGGAACAATGAATTTCATTTTCTTCCTCAGCACACAGAAGACAATATTTTTTAATCTCTTTGTTCATAGGTAGGGCAACATAACAAGTGCAGGACAACACATGTGGGTGGAAGAGACAGGCCTTGCCCAATTAAAAAAAACATCTTCCATATAAAATCTTCCTCTCTTATTCTTTTCTGCAATGATTTTGGAGGCTGCATATTGAGCTTGGTGATGTTCAAAACTGGGGGAAAAAAGCTCTTTCAACATGTGATTTCAAGTAACATTTCATCTAAACAAAGAATTATGTGGCTTTTTAAAAACCCACTTTGAAAAGTACAAAGTACAATGGACAAACCACTGACTGGGAACTGGAAAACCACAGCGTGACCTTGAAAAATTCACATTGGCTTCAACTCCCAGGTGTGGAATAGAAGTGTTGGAGAGGAGCTGAGGCTAGCAAGGATCACAGGTATTTTTATGATGTTCTAGTCTTCATAACCTTAATACTGATTTTCTAATTTAATTTCCGTTTTCTCTCAATTCTTAAATTTTTAGTTGTTTAGTTTTTTAATTTTAGTTTTAACTATTTAATTAAAACTTTAAAAAATTATCTTAATTTTGTCAGCTGTGATAATTACAATATTTCATCTGAGAACTCTGAAAGTGTAAATATGTTACTGGAATTTGAGACTCAATTTGAGATATCCATTCATATGAAATGAATGGAACACAGCTCCCTGTGAGAATCGTAAGGACAGGAGTTCCCAGAGCTCACCATATGTGGTTTGGCTTCTCGATCTACCAGTTGGAATGCTTCAACACCAGCCATCATTCTGTAATTCTCGATGTTCTGCTGCATTTCCATGTGCTCAGGGTTGGCCATGAAAAATGTGTGGGCTGCTTCCACTGCTTTCTCCATCTGGTTAAGCTATAGAAAGAAAAAAAAGGAGCCAAATGAGGGAAAATATTTCTAAACCAGGCACAGAGAAATAAAGAGATCAGTCCAAGGTCTCACAGCTTGAAAGTGGCAAGACAACATGCAGAAGAATGAAACTGGATCCCTATTCCTCACCATATAAAAAAAAAACATCAACATGGATTAAAGACCTAAATATAGGACCCAAAACTATGAAAATACTAGAAAAATACATAGGGTAAATACTTCATGACATTAATCTGGGCAAGGATTTTTTTGGATAAGCTTCATAAGAATAGGCAATAAAAACAAAAATATATAGATGAGATTATACCAACCTAAATAGCTTCTGCACAGCAAAAGAAACAATCAATAGAGTGAAGAGCTAACCTACAGAATAGGAGAACATATTTGCAAACCATACATCTGACAAGTGGTTAATATCCAGAATATATAAGGAACTCAACCAATTCAACAGCAAAAATAAATAAATAAATAAAATAATCCAGTTAAAATGGGCAAAAGACCTGAAGAGACTTTTCTCAAAAGAAGATATACAAATGGCTAATAGGTATATGAAAACATGCTCTACGTCACTAACCATCAGGAAAATGCAAGCCAAACCCACAATGAGATATCACCTCATTCTAGTTAGAATGATTATTACCAAAAAGACAAAAGATAATATGTGCTGGCATGACGTGGAGGAAAGGGAGCTCTCACACACTGTTGGTTAAAATGTAAATTAATTCAGCCATTATGGACAACAGTATGGCGGTTCCTCAAAAAATTCAAATTAGAACTACCATGTGATCCAGCAATCCCACTACTAGGTACATATGCAAAGGAAATGAAGTCAGTATTTTGAAGACATGTCTGCATGCCCATGTTTATTGCAGCATTATTAACAAAAGCCAAGATATGGAATCAACCTAAGTGTTTATCAATGACCGAATGAATAAAGAAAATATGGAATATATACTCAGTGGAATACTCTTTAGCCACAAAAATAACAAAATCCTGTCATTTGCAACAACATTAATGAACCTGTAGGACACTGCGATAAGTGAAATAAGCCAAGAGCAAAATGGCAAATCCTGCATGATCTCACTCTTGTGTGGAATCTGAAAAAGTTGATCTCATAGAAGTAGAGAGTAGAATAGTGATTTCCAGAGGCTGGGGAGGGTACGGCGAAGGAGGGATGAACAGAGCTTGGTCAAAGAGTGCAAAGTTACAGTTAGATGGGCGGAGTAAGTTCTGGTGTTCTACTGTACTGTAGGGTGACTACAGTTAACAATTATGTATTGTACATTTCAGCATAGCTAGAAAAGAGGATTTTAAATGTTTTTACCACAGAGAAATGACAAATCTTTGAGGTGATGGATTTTCTGATTACCCTGATTTGATCATTATACATTGTATACATGTATTAAAACATCACACTGTACTCTATAAATATGTATAATTTGTGTCAATTAAAAATATAATAAAACTTGAAAAAAGTTAAAAGGGTGAATTATTCCAATGCATAAACGATGCTCAATGCAGCACATAAAATGATACATCACATTGCTTTAACATATTCGATTCTTAATTTACAATTTTGATTTTCATTAATATAAAAGAAATAATTTTTCATAACCCCTACACAGACACTGTTAATCTCCTAAACCACTTAATATACTGCTTTCCATGTAATAAGAAATGATGCATTTTTAATAAAATGGAATTAGTTTACTCAATTTAAGAATTTTGACATGCGCTTTAGTCGCAGAAAATGTCTATAGACAAATCCATTTACCTCATATCATAAAAATGAATATTCATATCAGTAGTCTTTTTCATGGTGAAATTCAACATATATTCAATCTATTTTAAAGTGTAAAGAAATGAAAACTCATTGTTATTGAACAAGGAAATACAAAACCACAGAATGGCATATAAGATTCAATTGGGTCTTCTTTTGACAACCTAGCCACACAATTATTAAAGAATAGAAAGAAGTATTGGGTTATTCAGTATGAAATGTCCTATTTCTTTAAGTCCTAAGTTTGGCAGTTGATATCTCTGACATTTTACTTTGACACTTCTTGTTTTATATTCATTGTGAAGATACATCCTCATTCTTTCAAACGTACATTTTGGCTTGTGATTATCCTTCAAAAAAATTTTTTAGAGCAATTTTTGTGAAACCATGGATAAGTCAAAATCCGTATTATTTTGAAATATGAATTCATCATGGAACCAATGCAGCACAGATAGCTTGAAATATCAACCAAGTGTTTGGGAAGGATGTGGCTAATGAACACACAGTACGTTGATGGTTTGAGAAGTTCCATTCTGGTGATTTTAATCTTAAAAATTAGCCATTTGGACTACCTGAGACCAAGGTGGATAATGATGAACTAAAAGTTGTAGTGGAAGTGAATCCATCTCAACCTATTCGTGATTTAGCAGCAAGGTTTGAAGTTAATTATTCCAACAATATTGGGCCATTTGAAACAATTGGCAAGGTAAAAAAGAAGCCAGATAAATGGGTTCCATGTGAATTAAACGAGCGTCAGAAGAGAAATCATCTGGAAGCTTGCCTTTCTTTGCTGTCACGACATAAAAGTGAAGCATTCCCACACTGCATTGTTATGTGTGATGAAAATGGATTCTTTTTGACAATCTCAAGCATTCAGCACAATGGTTGAATTAAGATGAATTGCAGACACACAGTCCAAAACTGAATATTCATCAAAAAAACTAATGGTGTCTGTTTGGTAGTCCAGTGCTGGTATTATCCACTACAGCTTCATGAAACCTGGTCAATCAATTACAGCAGATGTGTACTATAGCCAATGGGATGAAATGATGAAGATGCTTGAGGAGTGGAGATTGATTAATAGAGACAGGCCAATCCTCGTGCAAGACAATGCTCCACCACACGTCACAAAACAACACTGCTCAAATTACAGAAGAGGGACTTGGAAATTGTCTTGTCACCCACCGTACTCACCAGACCTTGCACCAACTGACTACAACTTCTTCCAGGCTTTGGACCACTTCTTGCAAGGAAAAACTCAATTCTCAACAAGCTGTGGAAAATGTCTTTCACGATTTCATTACCACTCACTCTCCGCCAGGCTTCTTCGCTGCTGGCATAAAGAAGCTACTGTCGAGATGGCAAAACTGTGTCAATAATTTAGGTGCATACTTTGATTACTTGTACTTCTTGCTTGAGATATAATTAACTACACTTTTGATTCGAAATTGGAAATTTCATATTTAATGACCTAATAGTAGGTTCACAAGTCCCCACTCACTGCAGTCTGGCGGTATATAAAGAATCAGCTAACATTCATCGGGTGTCAGGCAGGGAGGAGCAGGGAAAAGGGGATGGGTATGTTCACACCTAATGGGTGCAGTGAGCACCGTCTGGGAAATGGACAGGCTTGAAGCTCTGACTTGGGTGTGGCAAAGGCAATATATGTAACCTAAACATTTGTACCTCTGTAATAAGCTGAAACAAAAAAATATTTTAAAAAAAAGAATCAGCTCTAACTACAGAAAACATAAACTGCCCTATTTTAAGACTTGACATGTTTAATTTTGTTTAATAGTAAAACCTTCCCTTTTTCCATTTAATTTGTGTATTTGTATATTTAATTCAATTTGTATTTTCATTTAATTTGTATATTGACCTTCCTTCCATTAAATCCTTCCTGAAAACAGCTCTCCATACCACTTATACCTTTGTCCTCAATTCAGTGCACCTAGAATTATCTTGTCAAAATAACTAATTTTGGATTTGGCTTCTTTGTCCATTTTAATTTTCTCAGTTTCTTACACACAAAAACAGATACATATCAATTGTTTGAACATAACACAGTGACAGTTATACAGGTATAGAGGAAGAAGAACGGGTTCTAAATTGCATGTGGTTCGCATTTATTTCCAAGTGAACCTGGAAAAAGTCATTTAAACATTTTTATTTCAGTTCTCTCCTAAGAAAAGAAGCTCATAATAACTGCTTACCACCATCTGTGACATAGAATTTTGGAAAGATTTAATTGGGTAATATATACGAATGTGCTTCAAACATCACTAAAGCACTAAAAAGAAATAAATTGTAGCATAAATTTGTAAATGATCGGTCTGTTTTAAGGATGTGAATATGCCCTCGTTAATGAAGGGTAGAGTTCATGGAGTTTGTAGCTCCCACAAACACACGTACTTCTGGTTGGTGAAAACTATCTCCAGGTAATAGCCAAATTATAAGTTATGAGTAAAACAGGTTAACGCTGATTTACTCTGGTTCTATAGCACCAGATATTAAAGTTGATGGCACACAAACAAATATTTATGTTCTTCATTTCCATACCTTTATGCCTTGGCTCAGACTATTCCACTGAGTTAGAGAAACTTTGTCCTTCCGTCTCTTCTTCTATCATGTCCCATAAGGCGAAGCTTAAATCCTGCCTTCTCTAAGAGAGCCTTCCCAGTCCTATAGCTATAGTCAAGGACCACAATATCATCTTATCCCTATTCCTCTATTGGCACTTACCATACTGTGCTTTATACTGTATGTATCTTAGCATATTTGCTTCTCCGAGTAGAGCTCTGTATGGATAGGAATACTATGACTTACTTATCTTTTTGTTTTCTACCTACTTTACATATAGATGAGGTTTATGATGTGTCTAAGAGAAAAAAACTTGTAAGAAGTAAATCTTTTATACATAAATTTAAAGGTATATTACATGTGAGTGTGCCTCCTAAGCTATAATGTACTAAAAGTATGCAAGTTTATTAAAAATATCTCTGAATTTATCATTCGTATTGAGAGCTTCCAATGTGGTTATCACAGACCAATGGGATACAATAGCTCTTGAAAACTGTCACTCAGTGTTGATAAACTGTTTGCTTTGCTCAAATTTGAGTTTTTATTTGTTAATTTCCTCCTTTATAATCTAGTATTGACCATAATACCATCTTCCCAAATATAAATATAAAGGAGATTCCATGACTTAAGGTGGAACTATAAAACTTTATGAACAAGCCCTGACTTTTGAATTATTGTGAATCAGTTCAGGAAACCAGAATTGTCTGCCAGAGTCTATAAAATAGATCACTGTTTTAACTGTAAGCTTGATATTAATGTCTTTGTGCTGCATTTTAGAAATTAAACACACACATCCAAAGTGAGAGGAAAAGTCCACGTGAACATGTGTATGCCACATATAAGTCATATTATTAGATGGAGATTATTACAAGGCCTTCTAAGTACCATGTTTCAGCTAAAAAAGGATTTACTCTCTCCTCTGAAACAAACCAAAAACAAACTGCATTTAAAGGCTTTAAACTAGACTTCAAGACCTAATTAAAACAAACCAAAGAAAGGGTAAGTCTAATATGAAGGCAACTCTATGCATTAGAAAAATAAATTGTGAAATAAAGAACAATTGACAAAGGGAATGATTTGACAATAAAATGGTATTGAACTTTAAAGGAAGGCCACTGCCCTACCGAGATGTGAGAATATTGGTTTAAAAAAATGCCCTCCAGAAGCACCAGGTCATTTCATCTCAGACTGTGAAGAACTAAGGCAAACATTTCTCCTGCCAGCCCAGAAGCACAACCATACGTGGCAGTCATGCCGCATGGAAAAAGAAATGAGCACTGACTAAATCAACACGCCTGCTAGCATTCAGAAGTTTCGGTGTCCTTGAACCGGTGAGTGAGTGAGGCTCTTCTGACACACGAAGAGTTCTCCACAGCTAGTAATAAAGGAGGCATTTCTAAAGCACACATTGACTACTCAAAAATCTTCAGTAGCTATCCATTGACCACAAAAGAGGTTCCAGACACCCTGCAGCATAACACTCAAGAACTCCAGGATTTAACTCCAGTTTTTCTAGCGTAACTTCCTCCTGTCTGTCATTATGCACCCTTTTCCCAGACAAACTGAATGTCCACAAGTTTTATAACTGATCATCCGTCCAGTCAAGAAAACACACATAGGTCCAGCACTCCCGCCATGTCCAAATTCTTTATTTTACTCATTCACTGATTCAGTAAATGTTTATTTGGCACCAACTGTGTGCCAGACACCATGATAATTAATGAGAATACCTATGTGGTCAAGACAAAAAAGGCCCTGATTTCTAGATGTTTACGTTCTCAATAAAGAGGACAAATCTCAAGCAAACAAATAACTAATGAAAATAATTTCAGGTTATGCCAAGTGCTATGAAGAAATAAATGAACAAAGTTGTGAGTACTGGCTGCAGTTAGAGTGGAAAAAAGACTCCTTTAGATAAATTAGTCAAGATCTCTCTGCAATGTAATTTTTAGGCTGAGACCTAAAAGTTGAGAAACCACTCATGAGCTGAACAAGAGAAAGAACATTCCAGACAAAAGAAAATCAAGTGAAGGGCTTTGAAGTGGAAAAAGCCTTGACCCTGATGTGTTTTAAAAGCAGAGCAGGGACTAAGGAGAGAGAATTGAGAAGTTAGAGGAGGACAGATGAAATGGAGGATATGGTAGACTTTAAATGTCATTCTAATTTTAAGGAGAGATATAACAAGACCTGATAGACATTTTAAATGATAATTCAGACTGCTGTGTGGAAGACAGATCTTCTTAGCAGGCAAGAGAGCACTGCAGTAATTGAGGCCAGAGATAATGCTTTTATTATACTTTGCAAAATAAAATAGGGCAGCATAGGTCAGTTGCCTCCTTTTTCCTTTCCTTCCCCTCCACACCCTCCGTTTCTTTCTTTTCCTCTCCATTTTCCTCATCTTTTCTATAACAAGATTTTATCAGCTGAGAAGGCAAATAGCACAAAAGGAAAAATTTTTTAAATTTCCAAATATGTTGTAGAAAAATATACAAATATACTTTCTTCTGAATTAGGGCAAATATGAAGCTCAAATATTTTAAATATGAAATGGAGACCAGTTTGTAATACACATGCAGCAAAGGAATAGGGCTAATTCCACACATTAAAACGTGTAAAGACCACTGTGTATTTCTGAAATAGAATATTTAGCATGATTCTTTGTCTTCTGAAGGCTTCTTATATAATTAGAGTAAAACATCAAGTCTAAAATAAGGAATTTTTATTCTTCTACTCAAACCTCAACACTTTAAATAAAGAAGGAAATTCTTTTTCTAGTTTCATCACCCTAACTTTGGGAATTTATCCATTACATTTTGATGAAATGTTATAGTTTTTGCCTTAGCTTTTTACTTAAATTTCAAAATATAGTACCTTCAGAGATTTTTAATCCCCACTGACAAGCATGTAAACAGACACTGAAGACATCCTATTTCTAAGCATTAGAAGTTTTAAGCTCTAGCTAGAAGTGTAAGTACACTAGTTAGAGAGAAAGCAAGTCATCATATTACAGCATGCACATCATACTGAGCACTAAAAATTCATGGGCTAAAAATGTTAGTCTTCCTTTTTTTCGAACTTGTAAGATATACATGTGTGTATGTTCATTCATATATATAAAATATATGGCACCAGACATTTTGGCAGCTACTTCATTACTTAAGTCTCCAAATTTGCTTCAAATTCTTGCCAACACAAATTAATTTTACTTCACAAAAGCAAATAAGTGAATAAATAAATTTTTACAACATATTAAAAGAATATTCTTAAAATTAAAAACAAATCAAATTTTGAAACGAAATTTAGAAGCAGTTTGTTTGATCTACTGGATTAAGCTGGATCCTGTAAATCACGTCTTTAAATGCAAAGACCAGGCTGCTTAGTGAGAATTCAACCTTATTTTAGGAAATTCCTAAACATTTCCATATAATGAAGTCAAACTTTTATTAAGTCAAAAGAATAGCCATATGAAAACAACTTTGCATTTTATTTCAAAATTGCCGGTGATGTTACCATTCTTTATGTTTATATAACTTGTAAAAAGGTCCATATTTGAAATTATTTTCATAATTCAGTTATAGGAAATAATGTTTTGTTTCTCTTGACAAATTTATAAAATTATTTTTTACATACTGTGAAAGCTACATAATTAATTATGTTGTCCTATTTTTGCTTTGACTGCTAGGAAGCTCAGAACTAAATGCATTCTCATTTACAGTAACTATATGGTGTTAGGTTTCTAGTATGTTAAACTAAAGCTGATGTATTCCCTTTTTTTCTTTGAGTGTTTTTGTTTCTATTCCCATTTCAAAAATCTAATTATATCAATAGTTGCTTTGGCAAGGTAACTCAAAGTCTTTTGGACACAAAAAAGGTACAATTCATTAAAAATATATACCTTCACAGTAAGAAAATTTTCTAGAAATTGTATTTCTTTCCTATATCTCAATGCAGAGCATTTAGAAATTCCTAGCTTTAAAGAACACATATTACTGCGTAAGTTAGATGGTCATCTTAATGTAGAAAATGAACTTATCTTTGCATTTATGAAAGGTTAGTCTAATGTAGTCATGGTTATAAGTAAATATTTATAGCTTTCAAAATGCAGTTTGGTAAGGATTAAATGGGAAATGACATTTCTAAAGAGTAACATTTCCTCTATGGAGTAAGTTGGAAAGGAAGAATACGTCTTTTTAAAGTACTTTCTTTTGCCAAACTGCTTATGCTCCTTCCTTCAATTACTTATGGTCATGAGTCTGATTAATAGACTGCTGCTCTTTCTAAACACTCCGGGGGAGTTTTAATCTGATGTTTACATCCTGATGTTAAACACTGCTGGTGAATAGCCACTGCTAATGAGGCTACCCTTGTGAGCTCAGTGGAACAACAGATCCCATCAGCTAAATCTGCTAGGAGGTTTCTTATCTAAATAAAAACCATCTTTCTGGGTAAGGAAAACACTAAAGTGAAGAAACAGAACTTTTAAACATACTATTTCAGATTAGAGACTATTTAAAACAAAATGCCCTTGTTAAAAAAAAAAAAAAACAAACAAAAAATAAAACCTCAATGTATTAGCCAAAAGTAAGTGTGTGCTTTTAATTGGACAGAATCCCTCAAGCCGTCTGTGTATTGTCTAACTTTCTAACAAGAGAACAGCCAAAGTTTGGCTGGCTGCTAGGTGAGGCGGGGAGTGCACTATCTTAGTGATGGAATGTGGATGAGTCCTCTCTGCCTTGGACCGAATGAAACCAGAACGTGTGGTTTATTGGTATGTTCTGTTGTTTTTGGTTCTAAACGCTAGGACAGGGTTAGACTGAATAACTGGGCAGGCATCTTAATCTCCACAGTGTTTGTCCAGCAGTCTCCCTTGAGTTGTCAGAAGATGACTAATGGTTACCGAAAAGCGGGTTTGGGCCAAGACCTCTCTGACATTTGCTTCCTGCTACTGTTTTTGGAAACAGCTTTAATACTCTTGAAAAATTTCTTTTGAAGGTAGATGTCATTACTTTCATACTCTAGTTCTGCCAGCATCCCATGACCATTGTAGTAGTCATCACTTTACTGACTGAAGAATCTTATACACGTCAGATTTTGAAGAATAAATAAATAGAAAGTTAGTGTCCCTCCACGTGACTCAGAACTACACTCCTTTCATGCCTGTCTCCTTATTGGCAAGCACGGTCTAGTCTGTGAGGCTGTTAATAAGAACTTTCCCCTGTATATATTGTTGTGTTGTTTGCCAAGCACTTTACAATAAAACTAATAAAAATAAAAGCAATAAAAATGAGCACTTATTGAGTGTTTTTGAGAAGTGGAGAGATGAGCCCCCTACCTTTCCCTGGGGCCCAGTGCAGATACAGTTGATCATTATTTACAAGGGCACATTATGATACAAACAATGATTTTATAGCAGCAAGTAGAAACTTGTGCCGGGACAGACAGTGTTGCTCTCATTGAACGTCACGGTGCAAAAACAAATTTTATTATGCTAACTGTGCACTCATGTTTTGTTTTTGCCTGGGTTTCATTATGATAAATGGAGAGAAATGTTGTCTTTCCCTAGGGACCCATTAAGAAAAAAGTTCTCACTGGCCATCACTTCACTAGAGCCAAAACTGAGCTCCCTAATTGTTCACTACCAGAGTTATGTCTCTGCAGCCCAAACTGTATAATGTCACAATCATTTTAACTTATTTGCCAAATATGATGGCAAAAAGGCCATTAACTATGGATTTCTGCTTCTAAGAAACCCTTTGAAAATCAGCAGTTAAATAGCTCACTATATACCTTCGACTGTTTTTTCTGAACTCGAGAATATGAAAAAGTTTCAAAACATTTTTTTGCATGTCTGTTTTGTGAAATGACAAAGTGTCAGACATAAAATACTTGTCATAGGGGAGAAGAACTGAGAGACTCGAGGACTGGGAATTAATGTGTGGGTTTAATTCATGTCCCTCCTGTAAGTACCTATGTTTCCTGAGTGGATTGCAGATGGAGGCATGTGGGTTAGGGAAAAGAAGTAATCAATTGGGCCTTGGTTTGTTGAAAATTGTAGCAGTACTAGAATAACACTGGAAATAGCTTGGCAAAATTGATGATTTGAGGAGGGCTTTAGGGTTTAGTGGGTGCAGAGATAAATTCTGTCATTACAATTTCTAATGTGCTTGGTCTCCCTTCATTTTGTGTTTATGAAACAAACTTAACATTCCACCCAAAGCACTCCACTGTGAGAAATGCAAGAAAAGCAAACAAGCAAATCAAAAGCTTTTCCACTTGTACCTTTTTGCTATAAATATGCCATGTTCTTCTGTGAAATATAAACTCTTGCTTTTATAGGAGTGGGGAGATTTACTTCAAAAAATATTTCCAAACACGCATTTCAGCTCACGTAAAGGAATGCACAGTGGCTGCAAGCCAAAGGGAATTTCACTCCAAAGACTTCTCCTGGAGGGAATGTGAAGATGAGACTCAGGTCCCTTCAGGTATTTAACCCATCAAGCTGGCTAATGGGCGCTCCTAACCTGACAAGCCATGTCGTCTTACTAAAGAGGTGGTTTTGATGATAGAGTTCTTTCAATGTTTCATAAGCTCCTCTGGCATCACACCTGCACAGCCACAGCAATAACCTTTAGGCTGTATAGTATATGAAATATTTCTGCCATATATACAGGTTAAATATAAACCCAAACATTTTCTCTGTTCCTTAGCCAAGAGACTATATTAGAAAGAAAGTTACAGTTTATCTGAATTCCTGAGGAAGTTAAAGTTTGGAAAAAAAAATCTACTTACTGACTAATATATCAGGTAGTATCAATTCTGTTACTTTTGTGGCACTTGTGTTGATCTTATGAACACTAACTTCCATTAGCCATAGAGAACTTGGACTGGAAAGGCCCTTTACATCATGAATATTTCTCCTGCTTCATTTTACAGCTGAATAAAAGATTTGCCTAGAAAATTAGTGACAAGACTATCATTAGAATCTACATCTTTGATTAAGGCAAACATTTATACACACACACACACACACACTCACACACACTTGGGATTTCAGTCACTATTATCTCAAAGTAATGATGAGTTTGTGCCTATCTCATCTATGTAACAAGTTTGCTGATCACCTCTGTCATAGTACTGTAAAGAACTGTGATGGTGGAATGTCATCTCTAAAGTACTGAAAGACAATAACTGTCAGTGCAGAATTCTATATGCATTTTGGGAGTGATGGAACTATCTGTATCTTGATTGTGGTGGTAGTTATACAACTGTTTGCATTTGTCAGAACTTATAGACATGGCCATCAAAAAAGTAAATTTTATCCATATGTGATTAAAAACAAATTTAATAAGAAAATTATATGTAAATTTAAATATATATGTAATAAATTCTGAACACACAGTAAAGGGAATGACTTTTCCTTAAAAAAGAAAAAAAGAAAAGAAAGAAAGAAAGAAAGAAAGAAAGAAAAGAACAAATGAACTGTGATAGATGCCAAGCCTCTGAGGACACAAAAAAACAAACCAAATGCAACATGATCCAGGTTCAGGAATGGTCTCCTTGAGGGTCTTGCAAAATATAAAACATGTGGATGTTTCAGGTGCAGAGTAGCATGATCAGGGAGCAACAGGAATGCCTCCGATGTGTTATAAAATAGCAATTTGGCTGTCCTGGTTCATGTAGAAGGTATGAATTGCAGAGTAATGGTAAAAATGGTTGAACAGTACTGGATTGTGGGGGGTCTTTGAACACTAAGCTGAGGTGTTTTTGTTTTTATTCCTGGAAAAGATGAAGCAGATACATCTATGTAAGAATCTACATATACATGTGTGTTGAGTGTAGTCATGAAAATATATCCTGTTTCATTTCAAAAAGGACTTTAAAAAATAAAAACTAAAATATGTGAAATAGCTATGGAAACTTCTTTCTCATCAGGGATAAGGGTATGAGACTGGGGACATATTATCAACTTGATAATATCCTTTTAATTGTGGAAATGTTAGCTTGGTTATTGTAAGATTATCTGGGAGTAAGGGGAGATTGGAGAAAAGGCAAAGTTTTTGGGAAACCATTGCAATTCCCTTTTTCAAATAATGGAGAAAAAGTAAGCTGGCAAATGGGAAATGTAATAGTTAAGGACATGCTTATAATTTCAAAGTCAGTTAACTAGGAATATTATGGTAACAGCAATGAAAAATAGGTGATTACAAAATTTGGTTGTATATTGGAGCAAATTATCATTTCATTTTACACTAGGTTGTGTTTTATTGAATGGCAAGGCACTCAAAGTACATCTTCCTAGTGGTCAAGAACCTTGAGAGCAGATCTGATAGCCTGAGTGCTGGGCAAAGTCTTTACTTGAGACACATTTCAGGTCTTTGGCCCAGAGAAGCCAGAGAAGAGAGACTCCTAGATGAATGAGCAATCAATATCATAAATAAGTCAGAGCAACCAAGAAGTACAGGGAAAAAATGTTTTTGGGATTGCAGTCAATCCTCATCTTGCTGGGAGGTGTATTCCCCTGGATGTTCATAAAATTCATAAAAATGCTTTTATAATTAATAAAGAAAGTATAAGATGAGCTATATTAAGAGTTAAACATATTTCTTTAGGATAGGGCTTTCAGAGTCTTTAATGCACTACTTTAATAGTTAATATCCATGAATGGGAAGTTATATTTCACATTTTTCAAACTCTTTTGACCAAAAACCTTCCTGTCTGCTTTAGAGTGGCCTGCAAGACTAATCAGCTTTCTGTGATTCTACTATTTTGAGAAAGAGAGAAAGAAACAGAGTGGGGAGGGAAGAGGAGAGAGAGAGAGAGAGAGAGAGAGAGAGAGAGAGAGAGAGAGATTGGGAAAACTTCTCTAACTTTGATGAAAGAATGACTTTAATTATAAAATCATCACTTAAGTGATCCCAGAACCCTAAAATGTAGGTACTCAAAAAAAGCCCTTGAAGATCATCTGGTGTAACACCACCTTCCTTAATATAATTATATAAACAAGATACCTAAGTTTTCTTCTAAGGATCACACAGATTCTGATAGAAGAGCTGGAGCCTACAACCTGGTCTTCTAATTGCAAAGTTAACGAGTTTTCTAGTACATTCCATTGTGTCTACGACCAAGTAGCAAATCTTTCTTCTGCAGCAGGAAAATAGTCTACCATTTCTAACAAGTACATATAAAAAATCTGTACCCAAAATGCTTCCCTCCACAAGTCAGTGGCAAAAATACATTTCTCCATGCCACCCAGAATAAGCCAAATTAAAGTTGCAAAGTGACTGCTAATAAGTATAGAAGAGAACTATAGGATTGTGTTCAAATGAAAAGATTGGTTTGAATTGAACCGAATCCTAGAAAAATCATATCAAATAGACTGTGAAATTATATTCAGTGGTTAAAAAAACTCAGGGTTTCTGATTTCGATTTTGCACATACTGTGGGTTTACATTGGCCCTCTTCCCCTTGAAAGGTTGTGCTGTGGCAGAGTTTAGCAGCTGCATGTTTGATCTGTGCTAAGAAAAGATTGCCACTGTGAACTTCCACATATGGAGTCCAATGTTGCTACTTTGTCTGCAAGGGATATTACAAGCTTTGTATTTCTAGAGATTCTGAGGCTCAGGATACTCTACTTCGTCTTTCCATTCAACTTGACCAACATTTAATGAAAGCCCTGTGCTGGGCATTGGGTGGGCAAGGCAGTGGGGGGAAATTTGAGATAATTCCTGCTTTTGTGTAACTAATCTGGAGGATGGGATAGGAAATCATACTAACACCTATAATTAGGGATGAGTAAGGGATATTAAAAGAAGTAAAAACAAATATTGTAAGGATTCAAAGTAGGAGAAAGCACTTCTGAATAGGTGGATCTGGAAAGTCTTCCTGGAAATCTTATGAATATGGCCACAGTAATGGACTCTTCCCAGTGGATGAGATTTCAACCAGCAGAAGTGCCAGGAAGGACATTTCACCAAGGACATAGAGGAAAAGTGTCATCCACATGTAAGAATTAGTTTATTGTGAGTATAACTATTGGGAATGGGTTTTAGAGTAGCAGGGAATACAAAAAACATACTCTGAGCCAAAGTGGGATAGGGTTTAAAATCTAAGTGCATGCTGTGTTATTTTGGGGAGCACATGAAAATTTTAAAGCAAGGGAGTGACTTGAATCTTTTAAAACTCCCTTCAGAAACATCTCCATCTGACCAGAGAGGAAAAAGTCTAGGCTACTAGTTTGTTCCAGTCATACAGGATGGTCTGTAGTGAGAGCTGAATTAGATCAGTCCTACTGAGTAGCAGCAGGTGCCAGTGTGCCCTACTCCCTCAATTCAGGTCTCCACCTGGCTTGAATCCTGAGTGTTATGGAATCAGGCCACACTCCAAAAGTTCAGTTTTTAGGGCACACCAATAAGGTGCTACACTGCTACATTTCACATTTCTGGCAGACTCACTTTCTGTTAACCTAAACTCGTTCATATTTTGAAGACTCCATAGCAAGCCCCATTTTGAACCAGAGAGAAATCCTAGCTAAGTCATTAAAATGAACATAGTCTTCCATCTGAGAGTTGCCACCTCTACTCTTCCTATCCAGAAAAACATGTGGTCCTATTGTAAAATAATATGAGCAGCTTTTGTTCTTTTCATTTGAAAACACTCCCAGGAGGCACTAGAGGAATTCTCATTTGCCTCTACTTGGAAACAGTAAGGCAGAGAGATTCTATTACACTTTCATTAATCTTTGCCCCTTGCCCCATGTGAGCAGAGGAAGTTAATATGGGAAAGACTGTATGAATTGACATGTATTAACCTTGTGTGGCCAGGAACTGAGGAGGCTGAGACCCTATAAAATTAAAAGGAAGATTAATGGGGAGCTTAAATCCCACCTTTCCAGCTTACAGCTTTAATATAAAAAAGAAGCTAAAAGCAAATGCCTGGATGCAATTTGAATACTTTCAAAGAGAAGAGGATGAGTACATATGTATACACTTAAAATAAATGACAATGTTCTATCATTTAATTTACAAAAAACTTTAACATAAATAATCTCAAGTCATCATCATATGTAGGCTGGGCAGATACTAACATTCCAATTTCAAAAAATGGGAAGGATGAAGTTCAGAGAGGCCAAGTAATAATAGATGCTACTGTTATTGCACATTTAATATGCCAGAGACCTGAAATAAATGTCTTACATATTACCATATGTTATAGGCTGAACTGTGTCCCCCAAATCTTATATGTTGAAGCCCTAACCCCCAATAATACTTAAGAATGTGATTGTATATGGATATAGGACATTTAAAGAGGAAATTAAGTTAGAATGAGGCCAATAAGGTGGCCCCTAATCCAATCTGCCTAGTGTTTATATAAATAGGGGAGGTTAGGGCACAGAAAGAAATACCCAGGGTACACATGCACACAAGACAGACCGCATGAGGACACAGTGAGAAGGCAATCATCTGCAAGCCAAGGAGAGAGGCCTCAGCAGAAACCAAATGTGCTGACATCTTGATCTTGGCCTCCAGAACAGTGAGAAAATAAATGTCTGTTGATTAGGCCGCCCTACCCAGTCTGTAGCTTTTGTTATGGCTGCCCTAGCAAGCTAATATACACTGAAAATAATGAGTTTGGCATTGGCATTAACTTCATTTACAATTGAGAAATTTAAAAACAATAAGTAATTTAATCTGATTTTAAACTCTTTTACACCAGAACTCAGGCTTAATCTCTATGCTGTATTCTCCCAGCACGACCAACAACAATACTAGTAGCTAAATTAAGGCATTCTAACTTTTAATTCAGTGTTCTTTCTAGAAAGGTATCATGAAGTGACCTTGGTAAACCCATTATGACATTAAAACAGGATAAGAAACAAGGTTAAGGAAAAGTAGAGTTCTAAACAAAAATGCCGGGTTTTCTTGATAACTTCTCAGGATAAGACTAAGAAAATCAAGGTAAATAAATGTTATGTTGTAGGCATTCTGGAGTGATACATTTGTTTTTTATTTGTGGTACTTAAACCTCCCACTTCAGTTTACTCTAAAAAAACGTTTGATCAAGACCGTCTTCCTCTAGGCATCTCCTTTTATTTTATTTTAAATGAAAGGTTTCCCTAATGCAGAAAAACTCCCAAAAGGAAGATACTTTCCTGATATTATTTTGATTAGCTGGTAAAGTTCTTGAAAAAATGCTGAAAACAAAGAAAACTAGAGAACCAGATAGAAAAGGCTGTCTGGGAAATGTCATCTTAATTTTGTGAAGCAGAATTTCTAAGACTCCATATAAACTCTGGTCTGATTAAATTAAAAGCAAAATTTCTAACAGGGATGTACTAAATTAGGACACAATCATGTGGTAGAATATTATATCTCTACTGAGAATAATGAGATATACTAACATGCTCATAATACACTTTTGAATGAAAAAGGCAGACTGTATAACACTCTTTATAGTATGATTTCACTTATGTAATATAAATTCATAAGAAAAGTTTTATACATCCAATGTTAATAATAATTATATCCAAGTAGAGGCAGGAGACAATAATTAATTTGATTTTTCCTTGTTTTCTAATTTTAAAAACAAACATATAGTATATATGTATGGCATATGAAGAAACAGAAATAGAAATAGAATGAGAAAGTAGACAAAAGTAGAAATTAATTATGACTTTCTGAATAAAGAAATATTTCAGTCAAGGAAGGATTTTATATTGAAAGAAGGTCTAAAAATGCCAGCAATAAATTTATCTGAGACAAATGAAATTCTGAAAAGGTATGTGTTTGTTTGTTGGTACGTGTGTGTTTGCCTGTGTGTGCGTGTGTGTGTGTGTGTGTGTGTGTGTGTGTGTGTGTGTGTGTGTGAAGGGCATGATATTTAAATGCACAAAGGAAAACAGCTGTAGGGAGTTTTCTTGTGAACTCCTATTCTCTTTAATCTATTTACCGTACTGCAGCCAGAGTGGTCTCTCTAAAGTGCAAATCTGATCTTATCCCTCTCTGATTTAAAAGTTTCAAAGCCTCCCCACCAGTCTGAGGATAAAGTTCAAATTCCTTAACCTGACTTATAAGCTTCTACCTGACTGGTCCTGGTTTACCCGCCCAGACTCATTTCTCATTATTCTCTGTTGTTTTCTAAACTATGATCTTATTGAATTTTGTCTCAGTTCCATTCAGTCTTCCCTCTGAATTTGCAGTGTTCCTCTTATTGGAAAATTTTCCTTCCAAATCTCAGCCTGATTCTTTCGCACTCATCTTTAGCTTAAACATCATTTCCTCTGCTGTGTCTTCCATGAACAACCAAATTCCATGCGGTCCCATGGACCTCTGAACTTCCCCTCATATTTCCTCTCACACTATTACAATCTCCTCTGATATATCTGAGTTCTTCATTGGTTCTCTGGGGGAAGAGTTCTGAAGACACTGTTGACTAGTATATAGAAGATTAAGAGATTTTGCAAATAAAAAAAAGAAATAAATTCATTTGTAGAAAAGCAAAACAGAACTATCTTCTTGCTTTTAAGCTGAAGGTCTGCTCAGCTTATAAAGAGCTGGGTCTCTACATTTCTCTGAATGACTGTTGAATTCCCAGTGACTAACTCCCCTTGGCACACCTTGGGCTCTCCATAGGAACTAGATGAAAGGTTGCTTGTATAGTTGTTCATTCACCAAACATAGATTGACAGTCCTCGATGTGTTACTGTGGACTAGTCACCAATTATACATAATGGGCACACGGAGCATTAGTGTGTCTCTCAATATACATCCATAGCAATAAAAGAAGAGATTATGGCATTGTGAGGGCCATAGCAAGTAAATAAACAAGACAATGATCAGGTAAGTCAAGTGCAAAGGAGAATGATGCAGGAACACATAGAAGGGATACACAACTCAAAATAGGTGACATTTATTATATCACCAAATTTTCAAAATCATGGTAGCTGGTTAAAAATTATAGCAGTCTCCTGATAGCTATTTATTATAAGTTTAGTCAAACTGGAACTATTAGGTCACTCTTAAGAATTTTTAAAAATAGAAATAAACCAATGATAACATTGGAAATCTGTTAGCAAACTAACCAGGAGGCATTTACTTGAAAAGGCATAGACTTCAGTCAGCTACTGGATGATGGACACATCTGTGGAAGGTCAAGCAGATCTGCCGCCTTGCCACGTGGGATGGGGCAAGGGTGAGAAATGTTAAGAAGAGAAAAATAGACAAATAAAATCTGTAAATTCCAAAGAGAAAACAGATTTTCCTTGTAAATATTTCCCCTGAGGACTTCTAACTTCCTTTAGGGAAATGGTGATTTTAACAATTCTGGCTTTGCCTGCTGCTAGGTTTTCAAATATCTTTTCCAGGACTGGAGAGTAAGTGGAATAGTCCTAACTGCCAAATGCTAATGGCTTGAAAATCCTTCATGAGGGAAGAAAAATCAATTAAGATTCAATTAAATTATCACTTAATCACTTCTGCATATGAAATAATACACTGACACCAGTAATTTTGTGTGAGGAAGGTATCAGTACATTTCTGGTTTGATCTTATTTTTTAAAAAATAGGAAAAAAAAATATGTGTTTTCTTTTTCCTTGGTACTTTTCCTGAAGAAAATTATTCTCTGGGAATTTACTGTCTACTAGGGGGAAAAAAACTTTTGGTAGCAAAATATAGACAATAAATAGTTGATTTATGAGAAGTATTTATTACCAGTGAGGAATTAGGGAATGATTCATGAGAAATATAATATCTGTGTTGATCCTGGAGGAAAAGATGTGATGTGGATATGAGGAATGGTGCTCATCAAATGTTTATTAAAAGATTGAATGCATGAATGAATACCTATCTCAAGTCATCATGAAGTTTGAGAATTTCTTGTATTTTTTTTTCATTAAAATTACTTACAACTATTTTTATCCAAATAATTTTTATTCCATCTGAGAGAAAAGTAGACAGGAGATCAATAGGTACGGCTCTATGAGAGAGAAGTAAGACTCCATAAAGGAAGACACTTGGAGTCAATCTTGACAGAGGGATGGGGTTTGACAGCTGATTATGAAAACGGCCTATTAAGGTGAGGTAACTGTAACTGACAAAAGCAGGGTGCCCAGAAAGCGCAGGCTATGTACTGGGAAAAAGCTCCAATTGGCTGCAGCCGAGGCTGACAGCTGGGGAGAAGTAGAATATTGGGATGCAGGGGAGATTTACACCGTGCATGTATTTACATGAATGTAGACACCAATCCTAACCACCACGTCTTCTGTGGTTTGAGTCAAAATGAGAAGCTCAGTGTCTTCTTTGTCACTCGTGGTGGCCTTGTGGCTTCTCAGTGCCTTGGCCTTAGCACGGGGCCTTCTTTATCTATCATTCTGCTCTGCTCGATATCACTCTTCCCAAACTCTCAAATAGGTGTGTTCAGAGCCACAGAACCCCTTTACTTGACTTACGAGGAAGGAGGCAGTCTTGGGTAAAGGGGAATATATGAAATCAGGAGTTAGGAGATATGGACTCTAGTTTGGGCTCTGCTGCCAACTTGCTGAGTGACCTTAGCAAGCCACTCAGTATCTGTGAATCTGATACTTCATCTGTGAAATAAAGACTTGGGACAGATGATCTTAAGATGACTTGTACCTTGCTGCATTTACATATTTAGATTGCATAAATTCTAAGCACAAAAGGCATAATTATGGCTTAATACATTTTAGAAACTAAATTGTGAAAAATTTCAAAAGGTGCTTCAGTATATAACAAGACTTACTCAGAGACCCTCTGGCTGTCTTCACTTACTGAAGAATAACTGATTCCTACCCCAGGGCATTCCCTCCACACCAAAAAAAGAGTTCTATAGTAGAAATAGTGCTGACCTAGGAGTCCAACGTCGATGCCCCTTGTCTCTCTTACTTATTTTCTTTCTTTTCTCCCTTTTTTTTTTTTTTGATACAGGGTCTCCCCCTGTTGCCGAGGCTAGAGTGCAGTGGCATCAGCATAGCTCACTGCAGCCTCAAATTCCCGGGCTCCAGCGATCCTCTTGGCTCAGCTTCTGGGACTACAGGCACGCATTACCATGCCCAGCTAACTTTTCTATTTTTTCTGTAGAGATGAGGTTTCACTCTTACTCAAGCTATCTCAAACTCCTTGTCTCAAGCACTCCTCCCACCGTGGTCTTCCAAAGTGCTAGGATTACTGGTGTGAGCCACCACACCCGACCTACTCATTTCCTTTTGACCAACCTTGAGTTACCACTTCTCAAGATACAACCTTAGACAACAGAGTTAAGGTTCAGCCAGTGCCTATGGACAACTGCTTTGCACAGGATCGTAACTGCTATACTCTTGCCTGGCCTGAAACCCTGCCCTAAGGATAGGACTGGAGATCAATAGCTCACTGGAAGTAAGCAGTTAGGGGAAGTCTGGGTGGAGAAATGTGTGTGTGATGGAGGGAGGGGGTGTTTGCATTCTGCTTCCTGGTTGAATATTTTCCCTTAGAATTCAGGCATGATGGTAGGTGGTAGGTCTCTATTAAATGCCCTTGTTCTTTAGGTTGTTGCTCTGCCTCTGAATCCTCTGCTTCAATTATCAGTTATTACATCTGTGGTTCTTTTATTACAGAGGGAGAAGAAATCCACAACATACATCACTAGTGGAATTTCCTAATCTTCTGGTTTTGGTGTGTGATTAATCCTAATCTGTTTTTATTTAATTGTCTCATATGTATAATGGAAATAATAATACCAATTCCTAATTTTTATTTCATTTTTTTAAAATCTGGAATGTGATTTGTGAAAAGAATGCAAAGTTTGTAAGTTAAAAATCCAACATAAATTTAATGTGTTCCTACTGCTTTTTCCCGTTGAATCTCAGTGACTGAAAAGTCCTTAAGAGTCACCTAGCTAAACCTCACCCTCCCTTTTGGTGCTCGGATCCTCTGCAATGCTCTGTCAATTATCATGTTATCTCTTCTTGACTATACCCAGTGACAGAAGATCCACTAGCTTCCAAAACAGCCCATTCCAGCTTTGGACAACTTTGGCCAATCCAAAGTCCTACTGTGTGCTGACTAGAATCTATCTTCTACCAAGTGGTTGTCAATCTACTGGTCACAGCCATTCCAAATAGGTCTGAGGTAGCCATTCAAGTATGGATACACTAAATCAATTAGTTCTTTCAGTAGAAAATGTTGTTCCTTTAAGAATATTTTTATCATAGGCTACCAATATCTTATAGCTAAAGCCAAATAGGTGGCTGTGCTTCTCTCTGTCATGGAACCTGCCACGTCTTTTCTGTGTTCCCTTGCATTTGTTCTTTAGTCCCTTTCCAGCTGTCCTGTCAGTCAGTCAGAAAAGGTCCCCTCATATCCTGAAAAATTTTGTTCACAGAAGCAGTTATACATGATACATAGGGCAATGTCATTTCTTTTTCCTTCATAAATCATCCATGACTGGAGCAGTGAAATTCTATTTAGCAGCATAAATTTAAGCCACCTCAGCTGCTCTCTCCGGAAAGAAAAAAAAAAAACAAAAAAAACTATTTTACTGTTGGTTCTCCAGTTACAGAAGTTTAGGAATCATCCCAACAAACATTTTAAAAAGAGATTATTTCCAGAGGCTAAATAGCACACACATGGGATGCAAAAGATCTGTTGACTATATGGAGCCAGCAACAACATGGTAAATATATTTGACTCCTGACAATAACCGAAACAAGTCCCAAAGACAGCTTGTATAATGGGAATGGATTTAAAAGGAAATTCTCCTCTGGATTTCTCCTTAGCACGTTCATTGCCAGCGGTACACAGTTATGTGTTTGCCATTAAGCCGCACCCCTAAGCCACAATGCATTGTGCATGTGCTGTGAATTGCTGAGTGTGGCTAATGCTACAGCCCTTGCTAGTTTTGGAACAGAAAGCATGCTTTGTTTGCGGATTCACAAGCAAACAGATGAACCTTGTATTTTTCCAGTCTATTTCCGAAAAGGTTTCTCTCTTTGACTTGAATGATCCTGGCTTTGTGATTAAAACCGAGTCACTCAGGACATCGGAATGGTGAAAATTGACCCCGAAAGGGCTAAAAAGTGCTTTAATGGCAGAGAAAACTTGCTAATGCCACAGACACATACACCTCCACATATGCACATACATACAAACACAAGCTAACAGATCTGAACAAGTCAATGGAAATAAAAGCATTTAGATTGCCTGTCCCACAAACTGTCAGCAGAGCAAAGTCTCAGTGATCAATTCTATATTTCTTTTTGAATTCATCCCTTTATGAAAGCTTTACATGCAGCTGGTCAAAAATTGCATGAAACTTCATAAGGAAGAGTTGTTCTATAATACTTGGCAAAGAAAATTTCTAATAAGAGGACATCTATTTTAATTTATTTTCTCAATCATTGTGGTCTGTCTTGCTGAATTAATTTTTCATATTTTGCCACTAGTTCAATCTTCCTTACATCTAGATGCACATTTCTACAGAGTAATAATAACGATAATTACTATGTGTTAGTGCTACCTTGCTAAGCATTTTAAAGGCGCTATTATATTTAATCTTTTTAACATCACTCTAAGGCAGGTGTCAATAGTCCCGTTTTTACAAATGAAAAAACCAAGACTTGATATGTTAGATCTTTCTACCTCTGCTGTTTCACTCTACTAGTTTATTTTTATATAGGCATATGGGGAAATGAACTATAAATGGTTGTTGATATATTTCTGCACATATCACTTGAGATTGTTGTACACCTCTAAACTGTTCACTATTTTAAGGCAGAGCAAATATTTCTGCCTTGCCTTTTAATACAGCCATCAGCAAACTCCTTATATGGTAATGGCCCAAGCCAGTATGGAAATACGTGAAGAGATCTTAGTGCCACTATGACATATGTAGGAAGAAATTACTGGATTCTCTACCAGTCATCCCTCTCCAAAACACACATAAGAAATTTGGAACACAATTTGACCAAGGCCTCCCCTGAGAAAGCCAAGAAAATTGCCATTCATTTCAATAACTGGGAAGATTCAATGCAGTCACTATTTTTACCTGGCATTTAAGGAAGGGCTGGTTAGACAAACAGAAGAGAGGAAAACCCAAAGGGGACTATCCCTCCCAGTGTCTGTGAACACAGATTCCTCTCAGGCAATGGAGATTAACTATGCTGATGTTATTTTTAACCACATTTCCCCTGGAATGAATGCCTATTTTTATGCCAAAACATAAGGTATTCTTTTCCATTGCAAAAGTACAGTGTGAGAGCTCCATATTCAGAATACCTGAGAGAGGGTAAGCTTAGTATCCAGAACTGAGAAATGGTCAAAATATTTAATAGTATTGTTCCATTTACTTATTTATTTATCCTTATATGAGAATGTTCTTTTATCCCGACATCCATACATGGCCAGATGTTTTCAATAATTTCTACTGCAATTAATTTGGCATATTGCAATAGTAAGGAGACGGATGATCTGGGTCTATCTTCCATTTGGGGAACCTCAGTCAAGTTGCTTCACTGCCCTTTCTGAGACCTCATCAATAAGACAGCAATGATGAGCCCTGCTTGGGTTATCTCAGTGAATGGCTGTGAGGAACACTTGAGAAAATCCATGTGACATTACTTAGAAAACACAAAAATATATATACCCTCAAACCCACAAGTGCTGTTGCCATAATTAATCCCATTTATTTCCTCGCCATCTCAACAAGGACTTGTCATTTGCTTCATGTTATCTCAAGTACTCAGGAAGGGTAAGCCTTCAGTGGATAGCACTGAGAGTGATGAGAATGAAATTTCACGTATTAACACACTGTGTCCAGTGGACACAATCCTGCTAGTAGTCATGATCACTGGCAGCAGGAGAGGGCACAGACCTGAAGACTCAGATTAGAAAAGTTTATAGTTGGTCTACTTCTGCAACAGAGTGGGACGCTATCACATTAGTTCAGAGTTTCTGTTGATAGCTGTGGTGACTGACATCATCAGAAAGGCTAAGATATTCAACACCAGATTACTCAGGTAAAAATGAAGGTTGTGATTCAGGAAACCTGTATCATATATCTCAGCAACACTGGAGATGAAATCATGGCTACATTTTAACATGAAAATGTGTGAACTTGATAATGGAAAATGCAAAGAAATTTAGGAAACAAGTGAAATAAATTAGAATATTCCTTTTGGGAAAGAATGGAAAAACTAACTGTCTTAATAGCCAAGTTTGCCTTTTCTTTTTCTTTTCCATCTTCATCTAACCTCTTTATTTTTTTTTTTTTAAATTAAAGCAGCTTACTGGATCCCCGAATATAGTATCGGTGGTAACTTCAAAGAAGCCACGAAGAGTCCTTTAAGGACTCTCCCTCATAGCATCTTCTTTATGGCTCAGCCGGCCTGACCTCCAGGTTTCATCTTAAAAGTCAAAACTTTCCCCTTTCATGAAAGCCTCCTATGTCTGATCAGTCCCAGAAACAGGGCAAACTTAAACAAGGTCACATTTTCATGCAGGTTTCTAGTGTGAAGCCCATCCAGGGGTGGGTGACTTTTCCTGTGCGTGGTCTGGCTGGGCAGTGGCCATACACACATTGATTACTTAAGCCCGCTGAAGTGCCTACAGCCTGACTGGCTTTTTAGAAAGACTCCCTAAGGCGTCATTTTCCAAGGAGAAGAGGACTCTGTCAAAAATGTAAAACAGGAAAGGTGCAGTGGCTCATGCCTGTAATCCCAGCACTTTGGAAGGCCAAGGTAGGAGGGTGATTTGAGTTCAGGAGTTCAAGATCAGCCTGGGCAACACAGCAAGATCCTGCCTCAACCAAAAAGTTTTTAAAATTAATCCGGTGTGGTGGCGCTCGCCTGTACTTTTAGCTACCGAGAGTCTGAAGCAGGAAGATTACCTGAGCCCAGGAAGGAGTCTGAGGTTACCATGAGCTAGGATCATACCACTGCTCTCCAGCCTGGGCAACAGAGCAAGACAATAGTCTCAAAAAAAAAAAAAAAAGTAAAACAAAAGGAAGCAAGGTGTACAAAATCCCAGTTATTAATAAAATGCTGGGAGAAAACTGGATGGCTATGGAGCTGCAAGGAAATTTTAGGCATACTTTAGCCCAAACCCCTTCATTTTATAAAAAGATACACTATGATCCAAAAAAGGAAATGATTTTGCCAAAGTCCCTTGGAAAACTATAGTCCCCTAAGTAATTATCTTTGCCTGACACCAGGCTAGAGTCTTCCAGATGTTTATTCTAAATAATGTCAAACTGCGGACATCTGGAAACTTATATTTACACAACACTCAACGTGAACTGTTTTCAAATAATCAGAAATTTGGTTTAAAAAATTAATATAATAACAAAAAATATTTTGGTGATTTCAGAGATTTCACATCATTTATGCAGATGTTTTAATTTGGTGGAGAAATAAACACAATCAGGAAGAACAAATGTGGTTCCTTTTTTTATGCATCGGTGGAGCTCATTAAAATAATAATTTGCCTTCGTCTCTGTTTATTTTCTTAAGCCTAGACAAGTGAAATTCAATTGGTTTGTTTCATTTTGTTTTTAAAGCTTTCTTTTTTTGATTTTTTGTTTTATAACAATTAGATTTTTAACAATGTTACAATGCATGAATCCTAAGCAAATATATTTTTCCCTTCATAATTTCCTTTTTCTAAAAAAGTAACTTTTTCTTCTCCACAAATATTTCATTCCCAAATTATGTAAACTATTTCTCATTCAGTTTTTTAAAATAAAATCCATACTTCTGGCTTAAACTGCACAAATTTGTAATATTCACACCAACAGATGCCTGTCCAGCTGGCTGTGCATCTGCCTGCCCATCCATGATCCATCCGTCCACCCATCTGCCCAAATATTTTTTTTAATGAATCTTAAATGAGTGCTTTTCATGTGCCAGGCACAGTGCCAGCTACTGGTGATCCAAGTGTGTAAAAGACAGACAATGTCCCTGATCTCACAGATCTAGCCTAGTGGTACTAAATTTGCAAATCCTGAATTTTTTTAGACAAATAACTATGTACAATACCATCTGATAGCATGTTCCTATAAAATAACTGAAATTACAGAAAAGTTCTTAAAAGCTGTCAATGATACTCTGTTACCTATTCATCCAACAAATATTTAATATGTACATATCATGTGCCAATCACTATTTTAGGAATACAGTGATAAAAAAATGCTCTCCTGGGAATTTACAATGACATTAGCCTCTGTAGGGTCTTGAGGCTACCTTGGTTACAAATGACAGTCTAACCAGACTTCTCCCAATAACTGAAAAATACATTTTACCGTAGATTTGTTTTTCTCATAATAAACATCAAATAGCTTCTCCCAAATAATATTCCATATAATAAGCAGTAGATCCTTAAATTTTTCAAATGTAACATTTGTGACTTTGGCTCTCTGGGAAGAGTTACCCCTCACCCGCCACCCTACAAAGGCTTTTAGGAAGTAGTAAATTTGTAATTTAACTGAGGCATAGATGAACTCTGCAAGAAAGTGATTCCAGCCAGGGGAACAACACCCTCAATTTAAAGTGGCTTTGCTTTACTAAACTTATGGTAACTAATGTAGTAACTCTCAGGATTTAATAAGATCTTTGTTTCTTTATGAAATAAAACTCAATTAAGTGAAAGTTTCCCTGAGGTATTTTATAAGGCATACCACTGTATATAGTTATTTATTTAACATATTATCCCCAAAGAAATACGATTTGTTAAAAAGTCGAATGCATGTAAACAAGCTTCTCTATTTTCAGGGTTGGAGATTCAGAGGGTTTCTAAGTAGGTCAAAACCACAAATGCCATCAAAGGCCAGACAGGTAGTGCACACTTTGTAAAGCCATTGAGCAGTGATTCTCAAACTTGGGCGTGCCTCAGAACACCTGGGAGTCATGATAAAACACAGATAGCTGGTCTCCTCCCCGCAAAGTTTCTGATTAAAGAGGTCTGTTATGGGGCAAGAAAAATTGAATTTCTTGTTAAAATTCTTGAAAAATTGAACTTGTTAGAGAAGTTCCCAGTTGAAGCTAGTGTTGCTGATTCAAAAACTACCCTGAAAGTTTGCTATAGGAAATAGCAAAAATCATGATAAATTAAAGAGCTCTAGGAAACTATTGTTTTAGGGATGGAGGTCAAGTACTGGCAGATATTTCAATTTTTATGGAGATCATGAGAATCCAATTATTTATATAAAAATTATTGGCAAGTAATTAAAAGGATAGCGGAAATTTACACTTGGAAGCCAAAGAGATCAAGTCCGTAGACTGCATTTGCCCTGAAGGCTAAAGATTCATACCTTTGGTTCAACTGTAGTTGTGTTAGGATTTTTTGGTTTGCTTGTTTTTTGTTGTTGTCGTTGTTTGTTTGTTTTTTGTTTTTTAAATTTCAGAATATTATGGGGGTACAAATATTTTGGTTACATATATTGTCTTTCAGTTCCACGATTTCTGTGATTTACTCTCAAGAAATTCAGAGTACAAATTCAGCGTTAAAGTTTTAGTAACATTACAAAAAAGAAGGAGAAGAAGGACAAGAGAGTAACTGGCAAGCAGGCTGGCTCCAAACACTGAAAGACAACTTTGGACACTGACTCAGAAGCCCTGAGAACGTGTACAGGCACATTTAGAGCTTCAGATTTGTTAAGGTTGGCATTTCAAGCTTTATTATTTCCTCCCATAAACATTATCCACAATTAAATTAAATTATCACAGGAGGACAGAATCACCAAGGTACAGTGTTAAGTTTTGAATTTCTTTGTAGATGTTATTTAACTGAGCTAGTAATATTGTGGTGTTTTCCTTAAAAAAAACAGAATATGAATCTTTATTAAAAATTAATATTAAGGAATTAAAAAGGCATACAGAGAAATCTGTGAAAGAAAATAAAATCGCCTAGAACTAAATTGGTACTTTTCTCATATTCTTTGATGGTAAATTATCTGCTATTTTAAAAAGTTTTTTTGTAATTTATGACTGCAAAGAGAAAACTTGTGCTCCTTCCTTTCACTAGCTAATCCGGTACTTTCAGTATATATCTATTGTTTCACCTATAGCATCTATTCTGTCTTGTTCTGGTAGCAGCATTTCAATTTTCTTCTGTAAACCATCCCTCCCTCAGTCCATGCTATTTGGGTGTGACTGGTTCTACACACTTGACTCTAAAAGTTCCCAAGAAAGAAAGACTATTCCTATCAAGTTACCTGCACCTGGTTTTACTGCCCATTAATAATCTCCAAGGTTTAAGCTATTTACAAGAGACTGCAGAAGATCTTCTAGACCGAAATTCTATGTTGTTAGTTGTTATTCCAATCACAGGTCAATGATAGTTATGTTATATTGCCCAAAGTGAAGAGGTTCTTTCCCTTTCAACAGATTTTTTTTGTGGGATACATGTGATAATTTAATATATTCATATAATTTGTATAGATCAACTCACTGTAATTGGGATATCCGTCATGTTAAATATTTATCTTTTCTTTGCACTAGAAACATTCTAATTATTCTCTTCAGGCTATTTTCTTTCAACAGTTTTTTTCTTTTATAGCCAAATATTTTTTTTTAATATTATTTCAAAGTATTGTGAGGGTACAAACATCCTAGTTACACTTTATGTCTTTGCCTCAATTTAATAAACAGAAATTTGCATACAAATGGTTCCTTTGGCAACCACGGAAGCTCATATTTTCTGCTTTTGGATACATATATATTTACTTTCCTAACATGGATTTTGCTACAATTTCAAGCTCATTTTACAAAAATACTTTCTTAATATTCAAACTAAACACACTATTCTAAAAAATTTAATGTGGTTCCCTATTGTGGCAAAATAAGACTCGACATGATGTAAAGACATCTAAAAAAATTTGCATAGGCCTCTTTCATAAATATTAATAATATTCAGAGGACTGGGGACTGGATAAAAATATAGCTGAAGTACCTAATCACATGTCAGTAATTATTCCTGATACACTCAATCAAAAGTCTGATTTAGTAATGATGGAGACACTGACAGTGACAGCTGGCTCGTGTTTTCAGTGCTAGTACAATTTCTAGGCAGGTAAGGGACAGCCTTTAGATGGGAGAATTTGAACAATGATTTGCCTCAGAATTTGGTCATCAGGTTTCACAATAAACATGAGAATTTAGAAGATTCTCCAGGATTGCATAGCATCAGGTATAAATAAAAAATATAGGCCAATAGTCACATATTTTCCATGTGATTCCAATCATTCATATAAAATATTTAAAAACAGAAAGAAGCCAGAATCAAAAAGCTTCATATTGTTTGATTCCATTAATAGACTTTCTGCAACAGGCAAAACTTGAGAGACAAAGGCCAGATGGTTATCACAGACTGGGAGGGAGGCAAGAGTTGATCACAAAAGGGCTCCAACAGAGAATTGGGGGGGATGATGTAATTGCTTTGTATCTTAATTTTTGTGTGGTGGTTACATGACTGTATGAATTTTTCAAAAGTAATAGATCTATACATCAAAAAACTGAATTTTATTATATGTAAATTTAAATATTTTAAATATTTGAGAACTCTGATTGAATAACTTTTTTTCTCTCTTTTTTCTTGTTTTTCACTGCTTCTTTGACAACTAGGAGTAGTTGATAAAACAAAGGATTTGGTATCAGAAGGTCAGTGTTTGAACTTTGGCTCCTACATTATTTGTTCATAACTTTAGGAAAACATTTTAACTTTTCTGGTTCATTAAATAAAAAATGTATATAAGGATACTTTCCACCCAGCCCGCCTCATTGTGTGTGGGAATTGAGTCAGTCTGTATAAAATCCTATTAAAATTTTGTATGAATATAAAGCTTATGAAAGAGATAGTTAAAAATTTTCAATCCTTAAAGATTCAATGCGTGAAATACTTAAAGAATTTTTTCTTCTTTGGATCCACTATTCAATTTCTTGGGACACCTTCTTCGTTCCCTTTTGATCCACCAGCTGTGATATATACAGCAATTCTCTGTCACATATTCATGATCCTGTGAGTTTCGTTTTTACTTCTGCTATTTTATTGGTACTATTATCTTGCGCTTTGCCTTAATTTACACGAAAGGACAGCAGGATTGGGAGTATTGCACTATTGATAACTCAAAATTATTCCCACCTACAAAAAGGCAAAAGTCCAAGTACCATCTGTTGGGCTTGAGGGGATTTGGAGGATTTGAAGCAAACCTAGATTTCGTGTTGGAATGTCTTCCTGGACTTTTCCTCTCAGCATGTGCTTCTATTAATAATTAACAGTGAGATTTGGAGGGGAGCAGGGAGCAAGAGGTACAAGCAGGTTATGTGCTCGATTGTTAAGTAATTTCATTTAAATTGTACACAATACGCTAGAGTGAAAAGTCTCTGGAAACTGTCAGTAGATGAATATTTCCTATCAATTATTTTATTCCAGCTCTACTGTCTCTGATTCTGCATCATTCGGCTTCCCATTTCTCCACATTGAGAATAAAATTTTCTTCTGAAAGTCCTGTTTGCCGGCACCACCTCCTTCCCACTTCTGTGGTTCTCTAAAATTCAGCAGCACTTTCTGTCTTATTTTTAACCCCATGATTCTCCCTTTTCTCCCAAACTCTTTATCATTTTTTATTTAGTCTCTGATTTCTCATTTAAGAAGTTTGTTCTCAACTAATGATACATCTCACATATTTCTTGTCATTCCAATTAAATAGTAAATAATACATACAGACAGATTACATACATGTTTGAGTAAGTACAACATTAGTGAAATCCCATCAAAAGGAAGTCTAAGGGAGTGATCAAATTATTTTGCATGTTGTAATTCTGTGGAAATTTCTATAATAATTAACAACATTTAAACTGGTATATCATTTCATAGTTGATAAGCTGTATCCCACCACAGGTATAATTATTTCATGCATAACATAATCTTGTGAGATAATTCTTTTTTTTATTTTTTACTTTTATTTTTTTAGAGACGAGATCTTGCTCAGTCACACAGGCTGGAGTGCAGTGACCCGATCATAGCTCACTGTAGCCTCGAACTCCTGGACGCAAGTGATTCTCCCAGCTCGGCTTCCCCAGCAGTTAGAGCTATATGTGCTATGCAACAAAGCCCAGATATTTTTTATTTTTATTATTTGTGGAGACAGGATCTCACTTTGTTGACCAGGCTGGTTCTGAACTCCTTGCTTCAAGCAGTCTTCCACCCGTGGCCTCCTAAAGTGCTGGGATTACAAGCATGAGACACTGCACACGGCAGGAGATCACTCTTTTTAATCTCCTTTTTTTAAAACAATTAACTTTGAATATTAAAGAGATTATGACTTGCTTAAGATTGCATGGTGGCAAGGCAGAAAATTCAATTCATAACCTAACGTCCGGTCACATTCATTCACATTCTTTCCATTTCTTCCTCAATTTCTCTCATTCAAACTACCTTTGATTTTAATTTATTTAAAAAAAAAATAGTTCTTCCAAGTTCCCTCTGTAGAATCTGACATGGGGACATCCTCTGCTCTGACCGTGAATGGTGATCCTTCCTCCTCCAATATGATGTGGACCAGGCAGCAGCCATGGTACATTAGATACCCATTTCTTCTCTAAAAAATCATTTTTAACAATGATTTGTTAAAAAACAAAGGCATGGAAAATAATTAATCATTGTTCTTTATAAACTAAGTTGATCACATTGTCAAGATAGAAAAGATATATTTAGTTGATAATAGAATAAAATTTTCAACTAACGAAGAAAAATATGGATCGGCAGATTCAGAAGCCCAAACAACAATAAAAATCTTTAGATCTGCAAACATTTTATGGTTTATTTTGGCCAATTACATAGCCCATCTCATTTGACTATCAGGAGTGCAGGGACTATCAGTCCATTTTATAAATAAAGGCATTGTATGTAAGTAATTTGAAGTCATACAGCTGGAAATAAGAGAATTAAGGACTATAATTTATACTCTTTCAACCCAGTTCTAGGATCCTGCCGCTAAACACACTGTATTCCTTAACAGAAGAGACAAATTAAAAATCTGTATTAGTGATTCTTAACATTACTGGATTATTACTTATAGAATCTAGTATAAGCTTCAGATTTCTCCCCAGAAAGATGTTCATACATATATAATTATGCATACAATTTTATGGGCTTCATATAACCCTAAGCTTCAAAAAGAATATGGACCCCGAGGAAGAACTGCTATTCTGGATAGAGTCTGCAGAAAAAATAAGATACTGTGATCTCAGATTTTAGCAAATGGATTGATTTTGTTACTCTCCATCAATTCTTTTCCTTCAGTCCCAATACCTCAGTTTCCCATGTCTATGCATCCTATTTGTATGACACTACTTTCTTCATATAATTATTGATCAAAATGCTTTTTAAGGTGATTTTAAATTACTGACACATTAATAATTTGAAATACGAATGTTGATGACTCTATGGTAAAACATTTTGATAAAGTCAATTTGTAAGCAATTTAACTATGGATACGGTGTCTATTTTTTTTGCATCTCCTTTGGTGTCATATACTGCAGACATTCAATATTTATTAAGGGAAATCGTAATTAAAAAATCAGATATTATTCCTATAGCAGTATAAGCATCACATGTGGGTTCAAATAATATCATCTATAAGTCATTACCAACATTTATTTTTGTAACAAACCATTTTTTGGGCTGTGTGATGAGTTGACGCATCTTCACTGATCTCAAAGACCTCCAAGATCTAAGAACAAGTTAGTTCACACTGTGATGGAAACTATATTTTTAGAAACTAAGAAAAATAAAATTGATTTAGAAGTTGGTGCTGAGATTCAGCTAAATCCAAGAGAAAATTAGAGCAAACCTTGTCTGATTCCCACCTCAAACCGTTTCACTGAATGTTCATCCACTGTTTCTGACAACACAGCAAGGCAAGATCTGGCACAAACGAGGAACCCTGACTGGCCCCAAGCTTCCTGGAGACTGTGAGTTAGCGGCACGGTGGGAGGCACAGCACCTGCTGGCGCCAGACTGCTCCGGTCTCTCCGCCTCCTGAGCATCCACCCCACCTACGAACACCAGGCGTAGCCCTGTATCATCTCAATCACCCAAGTGTCCTTCTAGATTAAAACCTAGACATGAACAAGCAGAACTCACAGTATAATAAAAGAGAATGTGAGAAACACAAGCAGGAGTAGGAAAAATCATCTAAAATAAAAACTGATCCTTTTTTGAGTTCACATTCTGCCTAAAACCCCAGGGATAAAATATGGATAGAAACCAGAATTAGAGCTAAAAGAAAGTTGTTCCTCTAGGATGCGTTAATCACTGAAACCAGAGATGGAAACGACTGCATAGGCCATTTATTTCTTCCTCAAGACAAGCCAGAAACATACCTTATAGTTTCCTTCCTAAAGTACATAGAGAATTTTTTATACCCTGAATGAAACCATATGCCATAATAACTCACATTTTATGGACAGGACAGAGGTTAAAAGTTCGAAAGAATAAACTGGAGTTCGTAAGCTTCAGTAGACCCTACTTTTATTAATAAATTATTTGTTTAATAATTGAATACCATAAGGAAGGAAAATTTTAGGGGGCATATGATAGTTGAGTTCTCCACTCATAGTAAGGTCCAACAGAATCCCTAAAACATAATTACTAGCCATAGTTAAATGACAACTCATGGTAAAATGAAAGCACGTATCAATTTTAATAAGAGTGAGTCTGGGCTGGGTACAGTGGTTCACGCCTATACTCCTAGCACTCTGGGAGGCCGAGGCAGGAAGATCACTTGAGGCCAGGAGTTTGAGACCAGCCTGAGCAAGAGCGATAGCAAGTCTCTACAAAAAATAAAAAAATTGGCTGAATGTGGTGACATGTGATTATAGTCCCAGCTACTCGGGAGGCTGAGGCAAGAGGATCACTTGAGCCCAGAAGTTTGTGGTTGCAGTGAGCTATGATGACGTCACTGCACTCTAATTCAGGCAAGGGAAGGAGACTCCGTTTCAAAAAAAAAGTGAATCTGTACATTGGTGTAGTATTTCACAGTTTGCAAAGTATAATGCGTCTAATTATGATATAACTTTATGAGATGTAGCATGTAGTATACTCACAAATGAGCAAACAGACCCCAGAGATACAATTACAAGCTAAAAGTCTCATATATTATTAGTGGCAAAACCTTCACATCATTCATTCATTCATTTTAAAACTTGTTAACTAACTAGTACGTACTAAGATCTACACTGGGAACCAGAGATGCAATGGTAAGGAAGGTACAGTCTTTGCCTTCCAGGAGTTCAAAGTCTACCAGAAGCATAAAAGAAACACACATAACACTATAAATATAGACTATGTTAAACACCCCAATAGGCTTCCAAAATAGCATGAGGACTTACAGAGGGGAGGAATCAATATTAGGGATTATTTGAGTTGATTTCCTACTGATCACGAAGTCAGTATGGATAGAAAATGGGACTTATTTATTTTTGTTTCCCCAGAGAGCCTAGAACACTCTGTAGTTGTTCAGCAAACATTGGTTGGAAGTAATGAATAAATGAATGCATTAAGCTGTCTGTTCCCTGTATTTACTTTGTATGATATTCATTTCAAAAATGGTTACATTACACTCTAGAAATAAGGAACAGAACAAAAATTTACTGGATCATGGAGAAATGAAAATAGTGACAGTTATATTAGATATTTCTTAAATGGATATTTAGCCTTTTAATCATTTTTCATGCACTAATTCAGTATGCGTGTCATAATGTCCTTAATACTGGCACCACAGAAATTTGTCTTACACTTTAACAAATGGCATGCAAGAGACCACCAGTTACAGGATGACCGCACATTTGGCAGCATAGATTCCAGGGGAGATTTGAAGGATCTGGGACGGAGATATTTGTAAAGCACTGCCAGACATTTAAATAGATTTTATTGAGCCTATAAACCATTGTATTACTCATCTAGGCCACAAACCTGGTGTGCGCGGAGGGGTTACCTGAGGCTTAAAAGAGAGAATGCCGACTAATGGATACTGAATCTGTCGCCTGCAGAATAACTTTGGAAAATTAGCCTGTTCCATCAGAGTCAAAACACCAGTGCACCATCTTTTCATAAGACATGGAATCTGATCTGACTGGTCATCTAAGGACACCAGGTACAAGAACTAAAAAAAATTCATATCTATCATCTATGAAGGTAGTGTTTTAATCTTCATGATCAGGAACATATACAGCGGTGTTTTTCCAGGAGTGGTGATGATTTTGCTTTGAGTCATCTCCATCTTTTGGTTTGTTGTTCTCAACCAAAGTGGCCCTGACATAAGACAAACTGCATTATTGTCCGTGGAAAGCTATTGGACTTGCAGATAGATTGGATACATTTCTGTACACTCTATACACAAGCTGAGCTGATCGACATGCAATTCATTCAATAAATATTTAATGAGCACCCACTGCAAAGCTGGTACGTAATAGTCATAAATTAAAGTCCATATGGTGAAGTGTGTGACCTTTAAGGAGGCACTAAAATCTGTATTTAACACAAGTTATTCATTAGTTTTGTTCCTATCCTGTTTACTTTAAGCTTATTAAGAGTGCATTTTTACAAGGAGGGTGGGAGTGAAGAGAAGAAAACCTTACTGCCTGCTCAGCAAAATGTTTAAAATCTCAGTCCAATAAGGGGATCCTGAGGGGCTCACAGCTGGCTTCTGCTTAGCTCAATTACAGATGCAAACTATCACTGTAGTCAGAGCTTGCTTAAAAGTCTCCATGCCTGACTTGCAAATGCTTAAAGGGAGTAATTGCTATTCTGAACCTGAAAGGCTCCAAAGACCTAGGCAATAGCTCAACATCTGGCCTAGTCATTGCTGTTAACATGTTAAAACCTAAATTAAATAATTTCTCCCAATTGCTTTTATATAGCTTTATTGTCCCCAAGGACAAGGAGAGAGAAACTTTGCTCTTTTGGCCACAAGGAAAATTTTCAATTTTGAAGTAAAGTACAATATTGTAAACAGAATTTAAAAATTCACAGTCACAGGAAGTTCAACTTTTTGAAATTTCTTCACATATAAAATATGTGAAGAAATTAAAAAGAAAGTAATTACTTACTTACCCAGTTTGTTTTGTTTTTCTTACCTAGATTGTTTTACAGTTCTGGATGGCATATGTACACAAAACATATTCCCCTGAGAGAAATATCTTAATCTTAATGATGAAAGTCCATAAGTGCTTTAATCAATGTCATCTGGTAATTAGCAGCTTTACATACTCTAAAACTGGCCCCTGTTGTCTGAATGCAATGGTGGAGCAGTGCAGGGAGGGGTAAAAGAAAGTTATTTATTTTGTTGAAAATCTATCCAGAGCAGGATCCCTTCATGTGTAACTAACCTAATGGCCATGAATAGGAAGATAACGTTTTGGATTGTGTTGGGGGCTGGGGCGGGGGGGGGGTGTCATTGCTGTATTTGATGTTATTATTTATTTTGTAGAGATAAGTTCTCTCTACGTTGCCCAGGCTGGACTTGAACTCTTGGGCTCAAGTGATCCTCCTGTCTCAGCCTCTTGAGTGACTGGGGCAATAGGCACATGCCATCACTGCCAGCTTGATGTTTTTTGTTTAAATGATCCATTTTGTAAAGTTTGTGGCAAGTAACCATGAAATTGAAAGTGTGCAGTATTAGGAATCAAATGACATGGTTTAAAAAAATTTTACTTGTTTACGCTGTGTGTCTTTGGACAGGACATCCTAAGAACTTCATTGTCTTGTAAGAATATGTATACACACACACACACACACACACACAAATGTGTATATATAAAGTTTGATCAACTATTTCACAGGCATATTATAGGCTATATCAAAGGACACTATCAACTCTAAAGCTATATTGCAATATAAGAGATTATTATATTTGTAAGAAAATATTTTAGAAATTAATGTAGCATCTTCCTTCAGAAAAATCTTGTGGATAAAAATACTGTATGTTCTACTTTGCATCATGTCCAGTCCCTACACTAAATCTTTTGGCCTGAATCCAAAGGCATGGTTCCTATTTTGTACTGACATAGTTATTTGTTCCCTTTTAAGGGTAAGGGAGATTCCGGCATGCTGACAGTTCTTAGAAACAAGAGGCAGGAGCACACAGGGAAAATTTGTTCCCAGAGTTCCAAATTGTTGAGTCCTTAAGTTTGTTTTTTATTCATAAAAGAATTCTTCGGGAGAAGCCTAGGCTCAGAAAGGCAGCTAATCGATTGTAATGCTAAAAAGAAAGGCAGATAGATCTTTTCATTTGAAATGTAATCATTACAGACGGTCATTAATTTTTTTTTTCCAAAAACAATCTCTAGTTGTGGAACAAAGTAAGATACATGGCCTATTAGTAAGGGGTTGTGAGAGAGTAAGTATAGGAAAGTGCTTAGAAATATAAGCAATGAAACAATTCCAAAATCACTTTTATATTTTCATTATTATAGAATAGAAGTGTGTTTGTGCACGTATGTGTGGAACATTACCTTTATCATATTTCTGGTTAATTATAGTAAGATTCTCACATGAGACTTATTATATACCCTGATGAAAATGCAGGCAGTTTTCATCTTCTAAAATACAAAGCGACAAATCAAAATTGAGGAACCAGAGTTTCTAACACCAGAAATCCCTGTGGGGCCTACTGATGAATGGAAAGTAGAGTGATGGGTGGAAAGTGTGGACTTACTCATTCTCCTTGAGCAAGTACTTTATGCTGGTGGAAGGAAGGATGGCAGAACGCAGGTAACCTGTGAGACCTTGGCACCATTTCATTATATAGGAATTTCCTGTTGATCTTTTACCCCTGGCTTTACTGAGGTATAATTGACAAAAAGGAATTGTATATGGTTAAGGTATACAATTTGATGTCTTGATATATGTTTATATTGTGAAATAATCACCACAATCAAAGTAAATAACATATCTATCACCTTCCATAGTTACCTCGACAAAGCCTTTATACTGTCTTGATAGCAACCAAGCGTCTATATATCAGAATTAGGAACAATGATGAAAGTAGGGATTATGAACCCTGGGCCAACATGCTGAGCCCTATCCATGTCTCGCAGAGTCAGACAGAGGAGCCTGGAGTCTCAGGCACAGAATTTGACCTTCCCGTAGGGACAGTGCAGCTCAGGCATGAATGTAGTGAGGGTAGGAGAGGTTTATTCATGGTTCTTGAGGGTCAACAGCAGAATCAGAGCTAAAACTCAGATTTTATGACCTTCAGTAAAATGATGTTCTTTCCATTTTACTCACAGTCTTTCTTTTAGTTTTTCTGCATCTGTGGGAAGAGGAAGGAGAGCTAATGCATTTAATTGCTAAGTCAGCAAATTCATTTTGCAGGAACAGAAAAAAGAAAAGCAAAAACAAACAATTTAAATTTTAAGCCAACAAGGCAAGCTTTGAATACCAGTTTTGTCAACTACTAGGCAAAATACTAAGTTAGCCTCTATGATTCTTACTTGTTTAGCTAAAGTTTAACTAGGATATAATGTATGTATATATTTCTTTCCTATTAATAGTTTCTAGGACAATATTTTGCATTTAGTAAATACTCAGTAAATGGCAATGCCTAAGGGAGGCATGAAACCTTAAAAACAAATCTACAGCTTTATAAATATGCCCATCAATTTCTTCACATACATTTACACTGGGGCTCAGAAAAACACTGCCCCTGGATTGTCCAGGCCCTGTGTGAACTCTTTCAGGGATGAGGAACTTCATACCCTTTGGATTCGAGCTGGCTATGTTGTGTTGTAACCCTGTGTATTCCCCATTTTTACTGGTTCTGACATCTCTAGCCATTTCTAAGAAATCCCATCTCATTTCTACATTACGATCCTTCCAGAACTTGATGACAGCTCTCAAATTCCCATGTCATCTGTCCTCCAAGTTGAACTTTCTTGTCTCTTAGGGCTCCATGAATTCCTTATCTTTTTTCTCATTGGCAACTATTAAGACTTGTGTTTAGTGTACAGTTTGGGACCAGGACACACCACTGATGACACAGTTCAGGATCCCATCTAACCACTGAGTCAGGACATTTGAAGGGTAGTTATTTCAAACATGTTTTCATCCTGTCCAAAGATGATACAAAAATCTGTATAAACAATATGCTGCAATTTGGATCTCTATTTGCAACATTCCTTGCATTTACTTCTTTAGGTTTACAATTACTAAACCAACTTCAGCTAGAGAAGATATTCCTTTTGTAATTTATGAAATTTACCAAAGCCACTGACTATGGGTGTCAAGATCAATCATTTACATACTAAAAAATGCCATTGAAATAAATAGGAGTTGCTAGCCTATATTTATGTCTGGTAAAAGATTTCCAGAAAAAAAACCCAAAATCCTGTCAACTAAATTATTTCATAATTCAAATAGTACTGACAATGTAGATGGTCTTAGTACATCAAGATACAGACCGAAAATCACATTCTTGCAAAAGTGACTTCATAAAAGCAAATGACATTTAGAGAAACTTTGTCTCTCTGAAACTAGAATGCTCACATCTACGGAAGAGCAATCATAAATTATAGATATTACTTCTTTCTTTTTTTGAGACAGAGTCTCACTCTATTGCCCTAGAGTGAGTGCCATGGCATTAGCCTAGCTCACAGCAACCTTAAACTCCTGGGCTCAAGCAATCCTCCTGCCTCAGCCTCCCGAGTAGCTGGGACCACAGGCATGCGCCACCATGCCCAGCTAATTTTTTCTATATATTTTTAGTTGTTCAATTAATTTCTTTCTATTTTTAGTAGAGACAGAGTCTCATTCTTGCTCAGGCTGGTTTCGAACTCCTGAGCTGAAACAATCCGCCCGCCTCGGCCCCCCAGAGAGCTAGGATTACAGGCGTGAGCCACCGTGCCCGACCTAGATACTGCTTCTTGATAAACATGGGAAATATACTTATCTCTTCTGAGTTTAGCTATGCTTGGTCTGTATTGCCTGCTTTGTAGTACAACCTTTTATGATTATTAGAGTAGGAGTTGGTGACATTTTATGTAGCACATTTGCATTTTAGAAATTCCTGAAAAGTACATAATTATTCCACTACTAAACACTGCCCTAATGTTATCCTGAGAATCTACATAAAGTCATGTCCTTGCTACCAGAAAACAACATGGGTAATAGAGAAAACAGAGTACAACTTTTTCTCATAAAATGTCTGCTAGTTATGATATCCAAACTTTGACATTATAATCTGCTGATAAG